>APFE031642606.1:105389-203870 GCA_000404065.3 Pinus taeda
CTCATGCTTTAGGGGGAAACTGTTATAGACATATTTGGTCACTGCAACCCCAATCACATATGTCCATAAACCAAGGGCTTCTAAGCCCCTAAAAGTGTTGTTTCATACCCTAGAGGAACAAGGTCAACTGATTACATCATTTCCTATAAGTTCTCCATGAACAACTACTCAGAACTGGTCAAAACACAACCATACAGATTGCTCCATGCTGAGGGTGCGATGCATCTCACCTATCACATGCAAACGGTGCGATGCATACTGAAAATCCCTTCTGTAGGGTGAAATGAGTGAGAGCAGACAAATGGCAGAGGTAATTTGCTAGGTGGAAACAGATTCTTCTAGAAACTGCTCATTTGACACTTGCCTCTCTGAATTCACCCAGGGATGAGTAAGATATCATGAAATCTCCAAGTGGAACCAAGAAATATTAGTGAAATGACACTAATCAAAATCCCAGAAGCTGACTCACCCACCTGCAAATATCTATATATGGATCCCTCATCCCAGAGATCCGAAGGCTGGAATTTTGTATTTTGTAAGGAAGTGCTATTGGTTTCTCTGTGAAACATTATAGTGTTGGGTAATCTAGCTTTTCATGAGGTGAAGAGGGTTTTCATGCTGGGATGATGGCACTGGATCAGACCGTTGTGTTGTAATCCTCTCTTCTACTAATTCTATCAATAAAGCTATTTGAGTTTTCCTCTATATACTTGTATATTTCTAAACCTTGTATTGGTGTATGCATTTGTATGGTTAATATACATCTGATCCTATATTGTTTATGGTTATAGATCTCTATTCTTTGATGGTACTATGCTTCTTTGACTCTACAGGTGTTCTTTGAAGCCACACAAGTGAGGAAGAAGTGGTGAAGCTCTATCAAAGGAGGGAGGAAACAAGTAAGGAGACAAGCAAAAGACTGAGGTTGGTACTCTCTGTTTCTCCCTCATCTATCTCTCATAAAGGAAAATACAAGTAACTTTAGTTTTTTTGTTTCTAAGATAGCTACCCGTCTTAGTGGGACTAACAGCTCTGAATGGACACTAGTTTTCCTAATAACACTTTCCTTAAACCATCGATGTTAGCTTCTACACCTTTCTTTAAACCATCCATCTTATTTTCTATTACTTCTTATGTCAGTGAAATTTGTTGCACTTGGTCTCAAAATTTTTATATATAATGTTGCATTTCTTCCTCTTCTTCATGAGTCATGCTAGAGCTTTCAATTTGCTTACTAGGTGTTTCCATTTTCTTTCTTCACGTCATCAATTACTGATAATAATTCTTCGGTATTCCCTTTGAATTCCTTCAAAATAATTTTTCAAACCAAGTTTATGCAAAAATTTAAAAAAAACTACACACTTTTTTTCACTTTGTAGGAGGTTGATATTGAATCTGATGTATCTTTGTAATTTTGGATCTCCCAGGTTTGAAATTTCTTCCTATGGTAACCCTCTGAGTAAACTTTCTAACCTTGCATGTCTAATAAATATTAGATTCTCCAATGAAGAGTTATGCCGAATCTCCCACAATGACATGAGTATAGACTTGTTCAGTAGAGAGAACTTGTACGACACATTGCGGGTCACTGTTTCAACCTTAGGTTTTGAAAATAGTACCCCAAAAATTATATTCTGTCCTATTTTTGAAACTTATTACAAAAATTCAATCTCATGCTCAAAGAGAAATTTATGACGATTTTCCCAAGGTGACCTATTTGAAATGTAATTTGGGGGTTTGCAAAAACCCTAACTTCCTCAGATTATATCTCTGAAAATATAGTGGTACAGGATCTAAAATTCAGAGCCAAGGTTCAGACTAATTTCTTCTCAAATGGGTTTTTTTGTGAGCCTCTAAAACTTCCTAGAGAAAGTGTTATAGTGAACATTCTATAATGACATGTTTTAGATGAAATTCTAGAGCTTGAAAAACCATAAATTCCTCAGACCATATCTCCGAAAATATAGTGAGACAAGATATGAAATTTGGACACGAGGTTTAGCACGATTACTTCTCAAATGGGTTAATTTGTTTGCTTCTGAGACATCGCATAAAAAAAGTTATAGTGAAAATTCCACGATGACCTATTTAAAGTAGCGGAACCCTAGAATCCAAAGCTCTGATCCTAAATGTTATGAGACCAGCTCACAAAAGATAGAAAAGATAGATCAACACCTTAGAATTCAACCTCTTTGAGGGGGAAACCTCCTTTACATTACAAAAATGAGCAACTCTTGGATGATACAAATGAAAAAAACTCCTTTCTATGTATGGGAGTCTAAGGGGTCATAATATAACCAAGCCGACCTAACAATAATAATATAAAGGCACAAAAATAACACTAGTGGGATTCTATGGGTTACAATAATAAAAGTAATGGATACAATGACAATAGTAATGGGGTGTCACTCATATTATATGGACCTAACAATGGCCCAAAATTCTTTTGATGATCTTAAGGCTGTCCTCATAAATGCTCCTTTGCTGCATCCACCGAACTATTATCAAGATTACTTCCTTTACCTAGACACGGCCCCTAGCACCATTGCTATGGTGTTGGTCCAAGATGACAACAAAGGCATTGAACATGTGATATACTACCTTAGTCGAAACCTCCTCGACATTGAAACATGTTATGTGCATGTCAGAAGTTGGCTTTGGCTACTGTTTAGGCTATTCAATGCTTTCGACACTATATCCTTTTACGTATGACTAAAGTGATTTATGAATGCAACCCTATGACCTATATACTGACTCATTGGTTGCTAGGGGGCAAGTATTCTATATTGATCATCATCTTGTAAGAATTTGATTTGGTCTTCACTATGGCCAAATCTAAGATGTCACTTGTTTTTGTTGAATTGATTTGTTCCCTTGCTTCCAAATCTCTCCCTGCTAGTGTGGATGAACAACTTCCAAATGCAACCCTTTTCTTGATTAGCACCTTTGATCCATGGTATGGTGATATCATCGTGTATCTCCAAACCTCCATGTTCCTGTCCACGTTGACTAAGGATGATCATCGAAGGATTTAGCATCATTCCCAACCCTACGACATTATTGGCGATACTTTATACCGTGTCGGTGTCCATTCAGTTCTTCACCAACGCCTCACGATCGAGGAAGCTGAAAGAGCTCTCAATGATTGCCACTCTGGGGCATGTGATGGTCATATGTCTGGTTACGTTATAGCTCAGAAAATTCGTCATGCTAGTTATCTCTGGTTGTCTATATTCAAATACTCCATTCTTGTTATCTGCAGGTGTCGTGAATGCCAAATTTACTAATGCAAGATGCGTGGCCCACCCACTCAGCTACATCCCATCATTACCATTGGTCCCTTTTCCAAATGGGGCATCGATGATATGACATGTAACCCTTGTTCAACTGGGGGCATGGCTATATTATCATCGTTGTGGGTTATTTCACCAAATGGGCTAAAGTGATGACTACATATTCTGTAGATGGTAGGATGACGACTCAATTCCTTTTTAACCATGTTATTTCCAGGTTCGGCATACCCCAAGCCATTGTCACAAGCCAAAACTCCCATTTCATAGACCACATGATGGCAGAACTAACATCTGCATTAGGCTTGCACCACGATGGCTCAACCACATATTATCCTTAGCCAAGGTTTTGGTCACCATGCTTTAGCGTACTATTGTGATGCACAAGTCAAATTGGAATCTCATGGTTTTTTTAGCTCTATGGGCCTACTGAACTTCAACCAAAGATGCAACTAGTTTCACACCTTTCTAGCTGGTCTATTGTCTGGAAGCAACATTACCGATCAAATGTGAGATTCCTTCACTCAAGATAGCTATTGAACTCCTCCCTGAAACATCACCTCAAGAGGAACACCTCTTACATTTAGAATGACATGATGAGACTCACCGTCTTGTTGCCTTGGTCATCGAAGCAGAAAAGAAATGGGTCAAGTCCCATTTCGATCAGTCAGTCTCCCCTCGCGCTTTCTTTGAGGGTGATTTTGTCCTTTTTTACAACCAAGCTAAAGATAAGCTAGGGGTAGGCAAGTTCAAACTGATTTGGCATGGGCCCTATATTATAAAGTGTGTTCTACAAAAAGGAGCCTATGAGCTTATTGATTATGAAGGAAACCCTCTCAATAAGCCCTAAAACATGGTCTATCGCAAAAAGTACTATGCTCATGTCATCTTTCATGGATACTTATGTACGTTAGTGTGTGATTCATTTTTGTACAGTGTGGTTTTGTGTGATAGTTTTCAAACAATTTTCCTTTTTACTATGATTTTCTTGCTTTGCAGATGTCTGTAACTCCTCACATTGGTTTCGCTGATGGTGCTTGTTGTAGTACCTAGAACTTATCATCCATGAAATGGGCTATATATGACCTTAACGGTGAGTTTATTGAATTTCAAGTTATCTGGCTAGCTTGTACAACCAACAACATTGTTGAATACAGTGCGGTCATCGAATTGTTGTCATAAGCCATCGTTCTGGGCACCAGAGAATTGGTTGTGAACTTGGATTCACATCTTGTCGTCCTTCAAATCAATGGGCAATATTCCATCAGGAACCATCAATTATTACGAATGTATCTCTTTATCCATGTATTGGAAAGAAATTTTGATTATATTACATATCATCATATTCCTAGATGCATGATTACACTTAGGAATGCATTAGCTAATTACGTGTTGGATAAACATTTACAAAACATGTAAGAGATAAGACAAACCATTTGTAGCATAATAGATAAGAAAATAGAACATATATATATGTGACAAAGTTTGATAAATGAGAACCCCAAAAAACAATATGTGTGTCTATAATAATATTACCGGCTCGCAAGCCTTGTACATCTGTGGCACGCAGGCCTAAAAAAATATGTAAGTGTTGGACCTAGAAACTACTCAACATGGTCGTCATGGTAGCATGAGACAGTTCATGCAACCCGACTCAATAGTCGAAAAATCTAATCTAAGAATCCCATTGTGTGCCTCTGGTATCAATGGGGCATGTCTCCTATCCAAGCATACTCTAGGATACCATGAGTCAACCCCTCATGTTTGCTTGCAATCTCCTCCTTGTTATCACTCCCTTCCTGATAAGGGGTGACAACATCAATAGGACGGGGGATGCACTTGGCTATCAGAGACATCCCAGCTGGCCGCTCTGGTCCAACGTTTGCATACAAGAGAAATGTTATAAGAATGCATATACATCAAAATAAAAAAGTTCTTATTTTTTACATTCGTCATCAAAGTCCTCTTCATCTGGTGAGGGCATTTCTAGGTCTCCATGAAAATTAGTGCCGCTCTACGGCTAGTCCTCCATGACAATATTTTGTCATCATAGCCATGAGAAGAATGTCGGTTGGTATGACATATGCTGACCCGTAGTGATCTTGCACATCAGACGGCTCCAGTAGGCCATCCGCAGATTGGGTGGCATAGGAAGGTCGACCTTAGTCAACTAATACTAGAATAGTGGCGCTTTTTCTAGGAAGGAGATCACAAGTATTGATCCAAAGCCAAATTTCTTGAGATTCCCCACCTTGGCCTTAGACAACTGGCACTTGATGTTCATATTCATGGCCTCTACCCAGTTGAAAATTGTATGATTTGTGCAGTCAATAGTGTTATAGACATATTTGGGCACTGCAACCCCAACCTTATATGTTGATAAACCAAGGGATATTTAACCTCTAAAAGTGTTGTTTCATACCCTAAATGATCATGGTCAACTGATTACATCATTCCCCAGAAGTTCCACCTGAAAAACCACTCAAAACTGGCCAAAACTAGACCATACAGACTGCTCCACTTTCAAGGTGCGATGCATAATGACTCCTACACTAGCTAGGTGAGATGCATATTGAAGAGGCCTTCTGTGGGGTGCAATGAATGAGGATGGAAAAATGTTTGAGACAGTTTGCTAAGTGGATGTTCATGGAATCTTCTAGAAACTTATCCTATGACACTTGCCTCTGTGAATTCGCCTAGGGATGAGTAAGAGCTCCAAGAAATCTCCAAGTGGAACCAAGAACAACAAGTGGAATGACAGTAATCAAAATCCTAGAGATTACTCACACCCTTGCAGACATCTATAAATGGATCCCTCATCTGAGAGATCTAGGGGCTGGAATTTTGTAATTTGTAAGGAAGCGCTAATTGTTTGAGGTTGAGAAAGAATATTGTATTGTTGGGTGATGTTGCTTTTCATGAGGTGAAGAGGGCTTTGATGCTGAGAGGATGATGCTGGATCAAACAACTGGTTGTAATTCTCCCTTCTATTTTAATAAATTTCTTTGAGTTTTCCTCCATACAATCATGTATTTATGATCCTTGAGGGCTAATCCTAGAGGGCTAACAGATCGAAAAGACACTAGCTTTCTCGGAAGAAAATAGCATAAAGGAACTTCAACTTGTTAGTACCATGTTCCACTTGGGACCTCATCACTGTATTGATAGTCAGCAAAAGCACCTTCAGTGTCAGATCCCGCACACTGGAAATCTCTATCTTCCCACTCTTGGATTTAAGGGCCTCATGACAATGTTCAGCAACCAGGGAAGATATGCTTGCCCTGATCAGACGTGAACCATAGAGGTTCACTGTCTCTCCTCTGCGAGATAGTCTAGTGATGAAGTAGATATCTGAAGCTGTCAACTCCATCTCCTAGTCCCTAATTACAAAAATCTCACGATTGATGTCCCAAAGACTTATCAAGTATCAAAGCAACTCGGGTCAGGCCCGCATCCTTGGTGTAAGGAAAAATTTGAGGAGCCCGCAAGCCCTGAAAGCCTCTAGGCAATTTGGATCATTCAGTGCCTGGGTGTCAACATCCTCGTGTTCTCTTTCCTTCCAATCCACCATTTTCAACAATTTCTCTACTGCAAAAGCCATTAATTTGAGTCAATCATCAATTTTGGCACATAAAATTCAAGTTTTAACGGTCAGTTCTTGAGGAAACATGGTTTTCCCTATCCATGTTATAACCTTAAAAGGAACACATAGGCACCTATGGCAAGGAAGCTAAAGCTCTCTTGACACTAGGCTTGGGTAGGAATGCTTAATGATAGGCAGTAGGAATGTTTAAACCTAGGTAGGTTCGCTTAAACATTTAATCTTATGTTCTCCAAATCTGCCGTTTGCCACTCACTACACAATTGTGGTTCTAGGATGTGCCTCTCAAGATTATATGTTTGACTTGGATTTTCTTGCACAATCAGATTTTGATCTGGGACACATTCATGAAGAGAGGATTTATGGGTCCTCGTAGATGTCTTTACTACAAATCTGCATTGGAAGGCAATATACACCTCTTCCTTTCACATAGGACGTTGAGAAGAAAGCATCTTCTTACTTGGGGACCTAGGTCATTGGTGATAACTCCTCCATATCGGACTAGCTTTGCTCTTGCGGCCTCCAATCAAAAGAGCATAAATTTATTCCCTTATATGTCTTTTGGGGCATTTGGAACTCTCATAATGAGTACATCTTTGAAGAGACTCCTGCTAATCCAAAATTTGACTACACTTCGAATCATAGCTTAGTTTCAAGAGATTGGCCTCCGGTGTCCCAAATAATCTACGAGATCCATCGATCATGATGTCTTGTCGAATATTTTCCCAATTTGTTTTTTTCATGGAGCTTCTGCTAGTGGGATATGTAGATGTCGTGTCTCGCTTTGTATCAATTCAGTTCTAATCTATCAATTCAGCTGGTTTGCTGGCTTGGGAGACAACAAAAGTAGAAATACTCGCCTGGTAGGGAGCCTTGCAGGTGGCCCAATCGCTAACTGTTGATTGCATTTTGGTTGTTGGAGACTCCCTTTCTACGATCCAATGGATTCAGGATCGCAACACCTTACAGATCCCCTCACTTTTCAATTGGATGTTGCGGATTTTGGGCTTAAGGCACCTCTTCTCAGAGATCTCCTTCCAACATGTCTTTTGGGAGAAAAATTCTAAAGATGATGCACTTCCAAGCATGCACTACCCCTTCTTCAAGGGCATATTCATTAAGAACTTTTATAAGGGGATCTTCTTTTGCCTTGGTCAATTTGATTTTTGTTATTCTCTTTGGAGGTTATAGACACGTCACTAGTGCATTTCTTGGCAATTTTCCTTTTTTGATCTTCTGCAATATGTCTCATTAATTAGACTTAGCTCTATCAGAACCATGTATATGCTTTGCTTCCATATAAAACTACAAGGTGGAATTTCTTGGCAATTCTATGCCGGACTGCTATGTTTTTCAGATATTCTCATAAAATATATATACTTTGTAATGTAAACAATATCTTCGACAATGTACAACATTTCCTATTAATAAAAATTTAATAGTTTTTTTCTGCTTAAAAAAAAAATGTTCAAGTTCATGTTGTTTAAACCTCATTCTCTAGAGAGGGGGCTGGTGTGGGATGGAAAACCTTGAATCCCCTTCAGGGGCAAGACCCATTACAAATTCTATGAAAGATAAAGCCATTAGGGCAGTAACGAGGAAGGTACCATCGCAGTCTCAGGTGGGGTCAGATAATCGGTCCTAGCCCTATTTACCCTATAATTCATGTATATGTATAGATAAATAATTTCTATGAATGAGTGTTGGCACCAGGGATCCAAATTGAACACGTCATAGCCCATCAAAGGGTCTCTGGCACGTCAGAGAAGTAGGGAGAAAATTTTAGTAGTAAAAAAAAATTTAAAATTTGATTTTTGTCATTTAAAAAAAAAATTGGAATAATATCTTAAAATTTTTTAAGAAGGGCTGTCAAATTGTCAACCTTTTTTTTAAATTTCATTTTTTCTAAAATTAGAATTTTAGGAATGTTGAATTTGTAAATTTCTTTTCATGTTAAAACTTCAATCCCATTTCAGAAACTCCCATTTCAAAAACAATAGTTTCCTTTTGAGTTTTTTTTTCTAATTGTGCATATGATGCAAGTTGTTATTAATTATTATGTCACAATTACCTTTTGATACCATTATATTTGGCAGTTCCTGAGTTGCTTCCATTTAAAAAACAACAATTTCTTTTTCAGTTGTTTTTTCTAATTGTGCATATGATGGAACTTCTTATTAATTATAATGTCACAATTACCCTTTGATACCATTACATTTGTTAGTTTCAATGTAGTTTCAATTGAGAGCGACTAGATGTCAATATGGGCCATGTATTAGGTCTGTAATTTTACTGGGTTGTGCCTGAAGGTTGCCCAAAGCAAGGTTTGACAACGATTTAAGTTGGAGAGGAGGGCATTCAATAGGCTTCCTAACATACTGGATTTGATTTGTTTGCAGATTCCCAATTCCTAGTATGTTTTCATATTAAAAAAGGAGATACCAAAAACATATACACCTTTGTACACTCTTTTATTGAATCCTAAACTTGTTTAGAACTTTACTAAATTTTTTAATTCATGCAATAAACTTAAATTTGATTGAGCTATTTGTATATTGGCTTGAATGTTCTGGTCACAAAAATTTCCTACAAAATTAATCCTTCTCTGAACTGGAGCAGGGATATAGGTCTCCTAGCTATCCATTAATGGTAAATGCATTCGATATATTAGTTGCATCTTGTATCGAACCTGCCTTATACACAACATCCATGGGGTTGTTGTTCCACCATTCTCCTATTATTAAAACACATGTAAAGTTTTGTTTTCCCTTTTACATTTTTTTAATGACTATATCTAGCTTAGGCTAGCCTAGCCCATGTATATATCGAAGAAAAACTATCCACTCATATCACCAATACTATTGATTATTAATTTATCAAAACTAATGAGGACTGATCACCACAATCCAACTGATCTGTACTTTATACTATGCCCATAAAAAAAATTATGGGCATCAAAAATGATTTTGTGAACTATATAAACCTATTGCACTCACCTAAATTGATTGTAGCTTCATCTTAGGGTTTAGGAATAACATATGAACTGCCCTTCTTCGGATAGATCATGATTGCTCCATGGACCATAGCTTAGAGCCATAAGACATGAGTGTTCCATTACAAGGTTCCTTCCTCATCAATAATGATGAATCTGTATGTGTAACTTCCACTCGGTTGAATTGGGCACTATCTAATATATTCGCGTCCATCGGCCCAACCTGTATGTAGTTGGTGTATTCCATGTCTGACATGATTGAAATATCTATCACTCTCAGCTTTACATTATTTCTTTCATATAGTAAAAGAGGTAGGTTAACACCCCAACAAATTATCCTTTTCCACAAGTTTAAAACATTGAGAGGTTAAGAAGTTGATTTCAAGAGATATTCAACATAAAATATTCTTGTTTTCTGAAATTATTTTTTTTCATTGAAATTATACACAAGACTTATTTATGCACATATGAAAGGTAATAGGAACTTTGAAAATGGCTAGATTCATTTTTACAATCAATATCTACAATTTTAAGAGATGGTAGATTTGAATTGAATCTGATATTTTAGGAATATGTAATGGATATAAGTTAATATATGGTAGATTTGAATTGAAGTGGATATTCGAGGAATCTGTAATAGTGATAAATAGTAAATTTGAATTCAATGAGATATTTCATAAATCTGTAATCAATATAAAAAATTGAATCTCCAAAAATTTGCCCGCGCTGAATTTGAAATGTGAATTTGAATTAAATTAACTTCACCAAAGATTGAATCACCATATTACAATTAAGGGATAGCGAAAAAATGAGTCCAAACCAGTGAATAGTGGAATCCCATAGTGTCCCTGTTGCTTACAAAAAGAGTTGGTCCTGGTAACTGGCCATTTACAGTGACTATATCATGCATCTAGCATAAACTCTGAAAAGGGGTGATTTGAATCTGCTCCAATAAATTGAGATTGTCATAATATAAAGAGACGAAATTTAGTTCAAATCATAGTTTGATATATGCCCATTAGTTTATTCATCTCCTTTCACTCAGAAATATTATATAAAATTTTCCCACTATATCAATAGGGAGTTACCAGAACAAGAAGACATCACAAATAGCATTGCAAAGTCATTGTTTTAAACAAAAGCATACAATGAAAGTATGATGGTGCATGTGTGACGAAGAATTTCTATGGACGAGATAGTTTGCAATGCCCACCACTATGAGTATCAGTGACCCAACTGAGCATCCTTTCCAAAATACTCGTCCCACAAGCATTGGGATTCATACGATCCCATCCTGAGTTGAACAAAATCTCAATATTCATTGCGCAGTGTTAGGCCGCAAAATTGTGTCAAGCGATTGGTTGGAATCGCTTGACTGGCCAGGAAAATAATGATTGAGGATTGGAGATTTTAAGCAGGGTAGGAATATTTGGAATGAGGATTGAAGGTTTTAAGCAGAGTAGGAATATATGGTGATACAATCCAAATCAACTTCCATAATTCCAGAGGTTTGCCATCTATGTTATAGACAAAACAAACGGGTTGATAAGTGGTCTAACATAATTTTTTTACTTTTTAACAGGGAGCACGTTATTTCCATCTTAATCTAAACTTTTTAACTGGGAGGAGGACGTGCCACATTATTTCTATCTTAATCTATTTTAAAAAATAAAGATAAATGGTATATGTATTTATTACAACATAGTTTTATAAATAATACAGTTTTATACAAGTGGAAAATTTACTATAATTTAGTTGTCAAATCAGAAGCCAGGATAGCTATCTTTGATTCTCAAAGGACTCAGCACAGTTATTTAAGGAAAACCATGCCACCTGAAATAACTCGATGGTGGTAGGCTTTCAGCCCTGCCAGATGCCACTAGGTTTGGGGGCGTTAAGCTCTTTCCTTACGTCCAAAGAAGATGAGTTCTTATTCAAACAGGAGCAGTTTTATAGTATACTCCAGACTCATTATTCATCATATTTACTCTTAATTTCTAATTTATTTATTTTTATTTTGGTTCAAGGAATATTTTAAAATTGGATAGATAAGAAAGAGGTCAATTTATTGTTAGTTTTTTTTATTTATGGACAAGAAAAAAATCAATAATTTGATCAGTTTTCTAAAAAAAAAACTATAATTTAAATAAAAATAACCATTTATTAATAACTTTAACATGTATAATTAAAACTTTTGCCAGCAAAATGTATTTTTCAAAATTACAAATGTTAAAGATAAATAAAATTGTAAAAATAAAAGGATATACATGTGTTGTGCAAACACTATTCCTTATTCCTTTTATATGTACTAGTGGTCCAAAAGAACACAATTATAAGATTGATCTACTAGATAGGAAATTAGAAAAAGTTGAACTAAAGAGACATTAGATTCAAAAAAATAAAAATATTTTATATTTATAAAGCATTTGTTTCGAATTTTAGGTGAATTTCTTTTTAATGGAATGTTACAAATATGTTATTAATATATATTTCTATGTTATTAATATATATTAATAAAAAATATAAAGTTAGAATAAATATATGTAAATGAGAGTAAATGTTTTGTTTAATTTTAGATTTATCAAATATTGGTTATCAATTAATTATTTAAAAACATTATAGAGACTTTTTTAATTTTGTGAGTTTTTTTTATATGAATATTTGTTATATTATAGAATTAACTTAATGCCTAATAATATATTGATGATAATTTTGGACTAAGTTAAGATGAATCTATGATATAATTTTGGACTAGGTTAAGATGAATCTATGATATATTTTTAATGTATTCAAGTGATTTTTTTTTTTATTATTGTAATATTGACATTAAACATAGATGAATTTTTTTGTCATTTTTTGAAGGAAAAATATAGGGGCTAATGTTTCCAGGTGAGCTAATTTTGCATGGTTTCCAGAAAAAAGATTTTCCAATTTCTGTTTATTCAAAAATGACTCGCCTAAATTATATATATATATATATTATATATATATATATATTATAATATATATATATATATATATTTATATTTTAACGCCAAAAAATTTAGGAGACTATAAAATCATTAAAAGTTTTAGTATTCTTACAAAAATATTACTAAACATTTTTTAGCTTAATGTTAAGGATTAATAAGATTTTCTAACATTTTTAAACTTGGAAATTTTTTTCCATCCTTCAAATTTTCGATGTTCAATTTGAAGAAAATTTTCGGTCTTCAAAATTTCCATACTCATTTTAATTTAGACACATAATTCATACATTTAGTTAATTCAATTTAAATTCAAAAACACCTCATTCTCCTAGCTACAATTAATCTTAATTTATTCAATTTATAAGAATTAATAATAATTTCAAATGAGTGGCCATTAATGTTTCTCATACATTGTGTTGACTATGAATGTATGCTCCAAAACATAATATCCCAAAGTCTAATTGGTCAACCCCGACCAAAGTGATACATTGATTGATTTAATAATAGCGCAATATAAGAAATTTAAAGGGACCAAACATTGAAAGATTATCAATTTCATTAACATTGTATCCCAAATGAATTATGTATCCCGAATTCTAATTCATGAAGCTAGACCAAAGTGATACATAAATTGATTTAATAATAGCACAATATAAGATATTTAAGGGGACCAAACATTGAAAGATTACCAATTTCATTGCAAATAAAGTTAAGGGTAAAGAGATTTAGAATCAATTGTCTCTCATAATAATTTATTTGAAGATAAAAGTTTAGTTAATTAAATGAACATAGAATAATAATGAGTAAAAAGAGAATAATAAGATATAAGTGGAAAATATTTAACAACCATTTTTTTTTTGCTTTTTTGTTTTTTAATATGTCAATCATCTTTTTTACTAAATGAAATATGGATTTCAGTTTTATAAATCAAGAAGTAAGAAAATAAATTTTTATATCTTTTTAAATTAATCAAAGAAATTTAAAATGTTATATTTTAGAGTAGAAACACAAGTTTTTGGTCATGATATACAAAGCAATTTAATTACACTAGAAAAAACTCACACTCATGAGTGCATTGATTATCGTTCATTTGCTTTATTTATTTTTACAAAAATATAAACAAGCATTTTGAAGGATAAAAAAATTGGAAGTTATTCAATCAATCAAAGTATTGTTTAAATCCCTATACAATAATGACATTGATCAAAGTATATCTACCTTATATTTTAATCGTAAAGGTGTCTAATATCACATGTTTGCAATAGTGAAATGAATAATGTTAGTTTATTATAGAGAAATCCAACATACGAAAAGAAATAGATATAAATCCATATAGGACAATAATAATTAATAAGATAGAATGAGTGATGGCTTTACAATGTCATGTGATAATATGTTTATATGTGTTGACTAGTCAATATTATTTTCATTATAACAAGTTGATTTGAGGTGCAATGGAATGATTTGAAACATCCCAAACCATTGTACATTGTTCAATGCATTTTTTTACTGTATAAAAGAAGGATAAATAGATGAAGAAAAATATTCCACTAATGAAGGCATGTAACAACCGAGAGAGAGAGGCATTTGTTGTTTTTATTTTCCCAAAGAAAAACACACAATAAGAGTAATTGAAACAATTGAAATGCGCACCCTTTCATGTTTGTAATTTTATCTGAGATGTAATTAGAACCATAGCATTGAAGTGTACATACAGGCATGAATGTAATTTTATGTGTGATGTAATTAGAACCACAACATTGAAATGTACAGTTGTTGAGCATTGAAATGTGGACTTCTAGTTTCCCACCTCCACTCTCAACCATAGGTAGTTGTTAACATACATAACAATCATGAAACCATGCATGTGAATATTCATGGATATCCTAATCATCTGGTGTTAGCAGTGTTGGGAGATAATCGTGCATGATTTATATTCATTATTTATTATCCAACTGCACCACCTTGTACAGCCGAATTATCTTTCCAATTTCTACCTTCTAATTCTGGATGGGTGTAACTCAACTGCTAAGCATCACTTTCTTCATTTGAGACAAAAGGAAGCATCTTCATGCTCTTCTCTAGTTGGAAGTGTTTGTCAACTCTTCTCAAGAAGTATCCATGCATGACGCATGCTGCATAGACTTGCCCTACTCGAACTGCCAACCGCTGATGTGCTTTGTGCAACCCCTTTTTTGTGATTGTTGTCCTTGTGAATCATGATGCCTTCTACATTAAAATTACAGAAAAAAATTTGAGATATTCCTTGTTATAGAAGAAATTTCATTTTGGTGATGGCAATGTGCATAACCTTCCATGAAGATCAATGTTAATTTTAATTTTCAATGATCAACAAACCTATGTGTGTGAGATCTATTTGTTGCTTTTCATTAGTTTTCATATGAATTTTGTTGTATATTGTCTTATTTTCAAATAATATTATGTATTTTTATATTAATTTATATTTTTATATTTCTTGTTTTGTTGATTATAGGTATAAAATGCCACCTCTTGGTCGCCCCAAAAAGAATTTGAAACAACTTTCACTTCTGATGCATTTGGTATCTATGAATGTTCTAATCAATTGCATATTTCTAAAAATGAAGTATATGATCATGTGGATGAGGACCATGAATCAGATAGTGCAGAACTTCTTGAAGAGGAGCCAACATCCAAAAGGTACAAAAGAACATTCAAGTCCAAATGGAAGCTGAGATTTCCATGGGCTTATGCTGTAAAAGATTTTAATGGTGTTGAAAGGATAAAATGTTCATGGTGTGTAAAATTTAAAAGGGAAACTCCATTTGCAAAAGATGGAAGCACAACCCTTCATGTTAGTGCTTTAAACATCCATGCAACATCAGAGGCTCATAAATTTACTTTGCAACTTGTAGAGGGAGAATGTAAATGGAGTAGTCTTCCAATTACAAAACATGTAGAACTAATGGTTGATGCTTAGAAAGAGAGAATTATATCAGTTATTGATAACATGTATTTTGTTGCAATACATGATTTACCTTTGGAAGTATATAAGCCAATTTATGACTTGAATAGGTATAAAAACACTCCTCACATGCCTCTAACAGATAAATATTGAGCATATACAAATACAACATCTGG
Source organism: Pinus taeda (assembly GCA_000404065.3). NCBI lineage: Eukaryota > Viridiplantae > Streptophyta > Pinopsida > Pinales > Pinaceae > Pinus > Pinus taeda. Next base: position 121,362 of record APFE031642606.1, read on the forward strand.
AAAAGACTTTCTAGCAGCTGCTAAGCAGGTATATTGGAAAAAATTAAAAGATGATATTTTTAGAAGTCCATATTACTCACTTTTAGTTGATGAAAGCACTGATCGGACTATGGTGCAACATTTGATTATTTCTATTACATATTTGACCAATGAAGGAAGAGGTCCATGTGCTACAAAATTCATACAATTGCTACAAATTAGGGATGGAACATCACAGTCTATGTATGATGCTGTGACATCTCTTTTAGCAGACATGAATCTATCCATGACAAAGTTAGTTGGATTTGGATCTGATGGAGCATCATCCATGAGGGGCATTCGTGAAGTTTTATCTACTAAACTTTGTTGACATGCCCCTCATTTAGTAGATATCCACTATATAACTCATCGAGAACATTAGCAACTAATGATGCTTCATCTTATTTTGAAGAGTTGCAAGATATTGATAAGTTTGCAAACAAGATCTATTCATGGTTAGGGAAATATACTAAAAGACATGGAGAATTGAAAGAGCTAGTAGAGTCATTTCAAATCACAAGGCTAGAAGTGTTACAAATTCATCATATTAGATGGCTTTCTAGAGGAAAAGTCCTTGAAATACTCGTTAAGCTCATGACTGCTTTGTTAAGAGACTCGGAGTTAGTGGAGAAAAAAATGTATGAGATGGCTACAATATTTCAAGTTCAATTTTGTATCCACTTACTTGCAGATGTGCTTACTAAGTTAAATAAGCTGAATCAAAAGTTTCAAGAGGATCATGTTGACATTACATCTATTGGAACAACTTTGGATATCACTATTAGCTTGCTTGATAAGCGATTTCTAAAAGGTACATTTGGGGTAGGTGCAATGCACACATCATCCTTTTTAAGTAAAACACAACAAGGAACAATTGAGTTTGTAGATTGCACAGGTATAATACATATACATGAATTGAGGTTTGAGAGTTTGCCAAAGTGAAAAGGATCAGGGACCCTAGATGACTGCAATATGCTAGGAAAGGATTTTGTAATGAAGGTGATTAACTCTCCAAATGCAAGGTTCATAGATTTACCTATTTTTAATGTAGCTAAGTTTTTTAGTCCTCGTAATTGTTATGAGGATATGGATGATAGAGCCTCTCAAACAAAAATATGGTTGACATGTTTATGTGAAAAATTTAGTGTTGGAGGCTTTCTTGTTGTGGACAACATTAAATGTATGGGTGAAATGGATGAATTTATATGTACTATGTATAAGTCTTATCCAAAAAAGCATATGTTTGGAGCATGGGATCTATGTGGAGGTGAAATTGAATGGTTTGAAGGATTTCCATGCTTAATGCAGCTATGGCATGTAATTCTTGTTATTCCTGCTAGTACAACAGTTTGTGAAAGAGGTTTTTCAAAATTAAATCAGATAAAAAAATGAGGACAGGTCAAGACTTTCTTTAAAAACGTTGGATATGTTAATGTTTATCTCTCTCAGTGCACCTCATCCTCTAAATAAGGTAGATTGGAATGCTATTTATGATGAATGGAAAGAGATGAAAACTTGAAAACCTCTTCCACTATGAAAATAGATTGAAAGAACTACTAAGTTTCGGTGTTTATTACCATCATTGTCATACTCTATCGAGCACTTGAATGAACCTTTTTGGTAAGTGAAATTTTTTAGTTTTATACCATTTAAATTTTGTAAATGAAAGAATAACCATATTTTTCAAGTTTCTATGTGAATTTTTTTGACACATATTGAATGTAATCATTGCAGGATATTGCACAAGATATCTTAAGCTGGAGGACCACAACTGTCAAAGTTTTATAACTGAAAGAAGAAGCTATCTTAGATCAATTTTGCGGCCAAGTCTAGGGACTATAGTTCCAATAATTTGAGATGTACAAATATTGGAAGTCTCGGCTTTACAAAAGAGTTTTAATAGACAATAAAATAGTGATTTGGTCAAATCTAAAGTTTATAAGTTAGAATTGGACTGATACCTCCTATATAAGCTAGAATTTATACTTAATTTTATAAATGAGACCTTCCATATACTTTTAATATAAGTATTTTTGTTTCTTCATATTTTTATTTTTATTTCAATTTCATTAAGATGTAATTATTTCTATATGTTTATTTTTTTGTACTCATATGCAGTTTCCCAACTATGGTTTAGTCCCTGTAGTTGGTTCAATTGTGGTTGAGTTCAAAGCCTCTACAATATGATGTTATGTGGTTACATTTCTCAATCACATCACTTGACATAGTAGTATTTTTTTGTTTGTGAAAAAATAAAAGAAATTTGAAAATAATTTACTATTGTCTATTGAATTGCTCTTTTCTTTATGCTTTTCACTATGGAAGTGTGACATGAATGTGTGCCATTTTAAATGAAATCAAGACCTGCCCTTGGAATTTGATCACTAGTTGGCACCACCATCGAACTACGACGCCTAACCTTGTTCTAAAGCAGCTCGATAGCATATCCCATCTGTCACAAAGAGAAAAGGAAGAAGGAAAATAACTATTTCGTGATCAATGTATTGAATAATCTAAATAAATTGTGATTTGAGTGGTTGGAAATTTTTATTTAATTTTATTTTAAAAAAAATAAGGATAAAATGGAAATTTTTATAAATACAAGTACATTTTAACGGTATAACGATTTTGGAAAATTAATTCTTAGTTTCTAAATATATTTATTATAAATTATTTATTATTCACGGGTTTGTAGTATGTTGTTTGTTTGTCATAATTAAATTTACTGGTCATTAATACATACATGATAATTTAAACATGTAATTTTTTATTAAATTATAAGAAAAAATCTTTTGAATTTCATTGTATTTCAATAAAACTCGTTAATTATATGGATAAATTAGAGGTAAAGATAACTTTATTGCCATTTTTTAATAATACCTAAAATTTAAAATGTAATTAATTATTATAATTATAAATATATAAAATTCTTAAATGATTTCTGAGATAATCCAAAATAATTTACAATACATACATATGGATTATGAGATTAGGCAATTGATTATGAAAAAGAACTTTAACTGGAATTAATTTTATATGTTTAGTGGACATCAAATGAATTCATTTCATGCTTTTTAAGCAATAGGGAAACGACACCTGGAAATATCTTATCGATTTTATTTAATGCTTTGCTTTTTAGCAATGGAGCATTGTTCCTTTTTAATACTTATTTTTCAAATCTTAAGAATATATATATATATAAATTTATTATAGTAAGAATAAAAAATGTTATTATTAAATATTATTTTGGGTCTTAATTGTATTATATAAATTATATTTATTTACTATTATTTATGGGAGGTAATTGTAATTGACTAATTGCTCATGATTTTTGAATAGTTTACTGAACACTCATCGCAGCTCGTTATGCTCACAGGGGTGAAGAAGTGGGATAGAAACTAGTGAAATGAATCACATAGCACTCACATGAGCGTGGGATTGGAATTAGTGAAATGAATTGCATAGCCTTAATCATCACTATTGGGGCACTCATTGCATCTGGGGTGAAGAAGTGAGATTGAAACTAGTGAAATGAATCACATAGCGTCAATCATCACTTCTGGGGCTTCCACCTTGTAAAAAGGACTTCTCAAGAGGTTAACAACTTTGGCTCAAACACACTTACTGTAGAGTTTTCCCCACAATCAAGCCCACTTAACTTGCTACCCTATTTGCAAAACCTTAACAAGTATTATGTCTCATGAACCATGTAAGTAGAGTTCCCTTCACTCTTTTAAATAATATATTTTTGTTCTACCTCCATTATAACAAAAAAAAATAATTTTTTTATATATTTAAATTTTGGTATTTATTTGATATAATTATAAAAATACTATAATTTATTTATCACGTAATATATAGTATAATTAAATTATAAAATATACTACATATATTATAAGTACACAAATTATAAAACGTTTTATGAAGGCATAGATTTGGAAAATTGTTCATACGCACGTTAGATTATAAAATATATTGTAAAAATGAATAATAAATAGAAGATCTATTTGGAAATGTTATTTCTTTTCTTTTATTTTATTTTATTTAGTTTAATTTATTGAATTAGATGGTATAATATTAATATTACATCAATAAAAGTAATCTAATTAGCTAATAATTGATTTTTTTAAAATTAAAGTTAATAAATCTCTCAAATTGAATTAGGTTTATAATTATGTAAAGATAATATTAATTTATCGGAGGATTTTACCAATCAAGCTTAATGATTTTATTTTAGTATTATTATTATTATGTTAATCGAGCGTAGTCCTTTGGAAATGAAGAGTTGTAAATATTTGTATCGTTTCATAGTTTTAATCGTTCAAAAGCTTAGTTTGAAAAGCAAATTTTAGGTATTTTCTATGCAACTTATTGTATTGATGACATGATTATTATCCTCACTCTAATCCAACGGCTTTTCGGAAACTTTCGTTATCTAGTGGAGTTAGATATCAGAATGATCAAGATGAGAATCATTATAGCATTGATCTAATCATCATAACGACCATGGGGTTAAAGGTTGGACCAGAAGATGATGATACTACGTAGAAGATGGTTATAAACTAACGTTATTTAAATTGTAATACATTGCGATCGTGAAAGGTGGAATTGTGGATGGAAATTATTGCGGTTGGAACGATCGTAAAAGGTGGAATGAAGCGATCGTAGAAAGTGGAATGATGGATGGAAAATATTACAGTTGGGGCGGTCCAACAAAGCCAAATGGATATTTTCTTTATAGATATATGTTTCTCAATCTTAGCGAGAATATTACCGTTCGAGATCTCCAACAAAGTTAAACTTCATGGCATCCATGCATCTATACCTCCGCTCTCTCATTCCTTTCCTCTGCTCTCATGCCGCACTCCTTGATCTCATCTCCTCTCCTCTCCTCTCATGTCACATTCCTTTCTTCTCGTCCTTAATGTGGAGCTCTCCATGTTGTTGTTATGATTGTTCGTTCATGTTTAACTATGTCCCGTACGTGGTAACTGAGATGTTAAAGGAGCCTGGGAGGTGACACAATTGTGTTTAACTTGAACACAGACGTGACATTCAAAATGATCTGCCATATCTATTTTCAGTAGATCTGTTTGTTTATTTATTTTAGGAGGATGGCTATTTATTTGGTTCAGGTTTGAATGACGTACAAATGAAAATTCAATTTAGATTTAGAGAAACTTTTTAAGTTTTTCGAGCTCTAATATTACTAATTAAATGGAACCATAGATGAAATATATTTACTTATATTTACATGATAACTAAATTATGATGAAGAAATTTTCATTATCCAGTGGAGTGGAGTATTACAATAATAAAAAGAGAATCATTTAGCGTTGATGTATGCTGTGAAACCATAAATATATTAGTTATAGGTGGAAACTATAAACTTTATCTTTATTATAGAATTAATTAGTTGAAAAAATCTCTGAACCAAAAAACAAACTAAAAGTTATATTAGTCAGATGAAATTTCTTAGATCCAATGAATGAACAATTATATTTAATGATCGAAACGCATCAATCAATATAAACAAAAGAAATAAGAGTTAAATCTCTACTAAAATCCACAAACAATATAATGACAAAACCATATAAAGATGGTTGTAAACTAACATAATTCAAATTGTAATACATTAGGGTCGTGGAATAATGGATGGAAAATATTACCGTTGAATTCGCTGAGAAAAGCCAAGTGGATTCTTCGTATATTTATATATGTTTCTATCCTCCTCATGAACACGAGAAAAAATAGCTGAGAAGAGCATCATGATGATCAAACGAGGCGGAAGATGGTATAAACTATCTAAATTCAAATTTATTTACTTTGCGAATGGTGGATAGAAAATATTACAGTTGGCGAGGTCCAGCAAAGTCCAGCTTTGTTAAATTTCATAGCATCCTTTCAAAACTACTTATATGTCTCTTTCAATTTTAAATGAGTATAATCTTTTGTTTTTCAATTTAATAAATTTTAAGAGAATGAAGTTTATTTAGAAACTAGTTTCAATTTAATAACTTTAGAAAATGTCCAAATTTATTTTAAAATTTATTAGTTTTTATTTTCGAGTTAAAAAGGTTTTAATTAATAAATTTGAAAATATTTATACAGACTTGGAGCAAAACCGTTTGCCTGGTAGATGGTGTGGGGATGCCAAAGGTGTCCCATTGAGGTCGGGTTTAGCTTCACTATACATATTTAGCTTTTTTTTGAAAGCCGATTTAGTTGGGAGAGTTCCGTTCATTGCATAGGATTCTACTATTTACTAATCTAAAAATGAATTTTGGATAAACTTTTAAGTTTAAAAGATTTCATATAAGGGGTAAAAGGTGCTAAATGACACAAATCTTTTGTAAATTAGAGGAAAATGAAAATTGTAAGCTGATATTGGAATAGTCTCATTTAAGAGATTTCCTCATTCTGAATCCAACGCAATTTGAATGGGCAAAAAGAGACTTTACATGCATAAGTTATCGTTTAAGAAAGATGCTCAGTTTCCTTAGAAATGAGGCAATTTCTTATCAAATGGGACTTATGGAAAAATATGTGTTTTTATCATAAAGGCCCTTAAATATAAATCGGAGCACAATTTTTAAGGTGCAATGGAAATATCGCATCGAAGATATCACATCACATTACTTCCAAAGGGAATGAATTGAGCCAAAGGCATGCGATTACGATGGAGCAATGGCGGATTATCGTTGTTGGCGATCGGCATCGGCATATGCACATAACCCAATGACGGACGCCTAGGCTTTACCAATTAGCAATTGCGATATCGGCGATTGGGGCAATCGGCCGATTGACAATCGAAGTGATTGACAATCAGGAGATCAATGGTCCCGATACACTTCGCCGTTGGGCAGCGCGACTTGCGACTAGCAATAAAGGCGGGACCCGATAGGGATCATAAGCCCAATTTCATAAATATTTCAAATCTGAAAATTCACAATTTCACTGTATTCTTTGTGTATTGGGAAAAATGTTCTGTTTGCAGGATTTCTGCACAGTAAGGTCCCGATTCCTCTGTAACTAACCCTAATCACTGTGCCACGCTAAAAGCGGGCATTTCAATGATGCATTTATAATGCTGAGAAAGCCACAAAGCCACAAAGCAGAGGGCCAGCTTAGCTAACACGGATTAGAGAAGTCAAAGAGCCACAGAGAATGATTATGCATAGATAAAATAGCTGTGGAAGCTGCAGAGCCGAAAGACTTCCTCAAAAGCCAGAAGGCCACACAAGGCGACAACCGATGGTTTTGGGAGCTCATGCAGTTTGAGCTGCATAAGCTGCAGAGAGCTCCAAAGCCAGAGGGCCAAAAAAAGGGCAGTGTTGGGACGCAAAGGCGCTCGCGAAACTTTAGTAGCCAACAGTGGTGGACAGACAACGGAGCCTGAGAGCTCACATTGTAACATCCCGTAGCTGCAGAGCTAACAGAGGAAAACAAAAGCCACTAGAGGTTGGAGGCGAATTGCCCAGGGATGTTTCCTCAAGATGAGGAAGCGACAAAGAGCCCGAATGATCGAGATGCAGAGAGCCACGAGAGCGTGGGAGGCTAGGCAGCAAGTGAAGGGATAGAGAGCCCGAATGATCGAGCTGTAGAGAGCCACAAGAGCATGGGAGGCTGGATAGCAAGTGAAGGGACAGAGAGCTCGAGAACTTGAGCACCAAAATGCCAGAGAGCTAAAGGTTGCAGAGGGCTAAGAAATTAGAGCAGAGAGTCACAAGCCATAGCCAGAGCTGAAGAGCCAAAGGAGGAACCAGAGGAAGAGACAGAACTAAAGCCAGAGCCAAAAAGCGAGAGCTAGAGTCAGAGCCAAGAGCTAGAGCCAGAGCCGAGAGCTAGAGTGAGAGCCAGAGCCAGAGCCAAGAGTCGGAGTGAGAGCAAGAGCCATAAAGCCAACAGCTTTAGAGCCAAGGATGAGATGGTAAAGTAAGCCCATCGTGTTCTGTGTAAACCGATGGAGTTGGGTGAAAGACTTGTAAAAGAATTGCTGCCATAATCCGAGAGAGCCTAGTTGAGTTGACTAGAGCTCACAGAGATGTAGCCAAAGAGTTGTGGGTGAAATCCTTATTAAACTGTTGTCTTATGTGTTTGTTTTTACTATTGTTTTATTTACTGTTATATGCATTTATATATCAATTTCAGCACATTAATTTACAACACGTGAAGAGTTAAAAATGAATATAAGCATACACCATTTTTTTCAAGAATTTCATAATTCCGCATTGGTTAATCATTAAGACTTGGGAAAATTTAAAGCTTTGGAAGTGGGAGAGGTTCTTGTAAGTTAGAAAAGAAGCCTAAAAGCCTCATTTTTTAGATCTGGTGGTATGAGAGCTTAAGCTTGGTTAACCCCATCTTCAAAGAAGGTTACATGGAATGCTTGATTGACAGAGCAAAGACTGCTTGTCTGAAAGGTGTTTGGGTAATCAAGGATTGATTGTCTAATTGATGTATGCAAGTTGTAGAATGGGAAATTGAGTAGGCAGACTCACTTTATTGTTTCATCATTATATTCATTTCAGTTTCGAAAGAACAGTGTGCTTAAGCGGAAGCCGAGGGATGAAATGCATGCATGAACTTGAGATGCATGAACATAGGGATGTCAATGGTTTCCTTGTTTTTGAACATGTATGTGTAATTAACTTGCAAATTTGATTGCTTTGACATGCCTGTGATGCCATGTTGACTTGGGAGAAGTTAACTTGGTCTCCAAATTGAGATAATGATGAAGTGTTTCATCTTCCGAAAAAGAGTCCTAATGGTCTTTTTCTACATGCTTGACTCGAAGGGTCATTTGTTTTAAAGACATGTTTTGTTGGCTTGTTATCTAGTCCATCATTTGTATGTAGATGTAAGACATGGAGGTGTTCACGAGATGTGAAATCTATTTCTTTGAAGTAGGAGTTTAGGCTATCTGTTGTTGTTTGTATTTCTATTTTCTTTAACAGTTGTTGTTGATAGCTTGTGTAACATATACAAATGAAAGTTCTGTGGAGTAGATGTACCACACATTTGTTTGGGCCACCTTGGATCAATGATAAAGTCAAATAAGTTCAAACCACCTTCTATGAATAGTTCATCAGATGTTTTGCAAAAAGCCAAGGAGGAAGACAGTTCTTCCTAGGAAGAACAACCCATCCAAGAAGGGAAGTGGTCAAAAACTTTGGTTTAGAGGCACAATGCAAAGGCAAGTGTAGGGAGGTGAAAAGAAGATGGTGAGTCACTCTCATTTACAGTGCAGATCAGTATGTTAGTCTTATGGAGAATAAAAGTTCTTTTAGTGGGAAAGTGTCATCCAAAAATGGATCTTGGATAAACCTCTAAGTCTAAAAGACTTCATATGAGGGATAAAAGGAGCAAAATGGCACAAACCCTTTGTAAATCAGAGGAAAATGAAAATCACATGATGCTGTTGGAAATAGTCTCATTTAAGAGATCTCCTCATTCTGAGTCCAACACAACTTGAATGGGAAAAAATGGACTTCAGATGCAGAAGTTATCGCTTAAGGAAGATGCCCAATTTTCTTGGAAAATGAGCCAATTTCTTATTAAATGGGACCTAAGGAAAAAAATGTCTTTTTTAACATAAAACCCCTTAAATATTTATCAGAGCATAAGTCTCAAGGTGCAATGTAAATATCGCATTAGATATGTTGCATCACATTACTTCCAAAGGGAAGGACTTCAACCAAAGGCATGCGATTGTGATGGAGTGATCACTGATTATTAGCATCGGTGATCGGCATCGGCATATGCATATAACCCAAGGATGGCCCCATAGGCCATAGTGATTAGCGATTGTGATATCGACGTTCTAGGTGATCAACTGATTGTAAATTCGGGTGATCGGTGATCGGGAGATCAGTGGTCCTCGATACACTTAGCCGTTGGGTAGTGTGACTTGCTACTAGTGATAAAGGCCTAACCCAATAGGGATCATAAGCCCAATTTCATCAATATTTGAAATCAAAAAATTTGGAATTTCAACATATTTTTTATGTATTGGGAAAAATGTTCTATTTGTGAGATTTCTACATAGGAAGTTCCCGATTCCTCTGTAACTTCCCCTTATCATTATGCCACGTTGTAAGTGGGCATTTCAATGATGCATTTGTAACACTGAGAGAGCCATAGAGCCACAGAGCCAGATGGCCAGCCTAGCTGACACAGAGCAGAGAAGCCAAAGAGCCACAGATAATGATTATGCATAGAGAAAATGGCAGTGGAAGTCAAAGAGTCAGAAGCTTGCCTCAAAAGCGAGACGGCCACGCAACGCGAGGGCCAACAGTTTTGGGAGCATGTGGAGTTTGAGCTGCAGAAGTTGCGGAGAGCTCCAAAGCTAGAGGGCCAAAAGAAAGGTAGTGTTGGGATGCAAAGGTGCTTGTAAAAATGTAGTAGATGGGAGTATTGAACAGATAGTGGAGCTCGATCTCACACTGTAACATCACATAACCGCAGAGCTAACCAAGGCAAAGAGAAGCCACTAGAGGTTGGAGGTGAATTTCCCAGGGGTATTTATTCATGATGAGGAAGGGACAAAGAGCCCAAATGATCAAGCTGCAGAGAGCCACAAGAGCATGGAAGTTTGTGTGGTGAGTGAAGGGACAGAGAGCCCGAATGATCGAGCTATAGAGAGCCATGAGAGCATGGAAGGCTGGAAAATAAGGAAAGGTACAGAGAGCCTAAGAACTTGAGCACTGAAAAGCTAGAGAGATGAAGGTTGTAGAGGGACGAGAAGCCAAAGCAGAGATCCACGAGCCACATCCAGAGCTGAAGAGCTAGAGCAAGAGCCAAGAGCCTGAACTGGAGCTAGAGCCAAAGAGTGAGAACCAGAGTTAGAGCTGAGAGCCAGAGTGAGAGCCAGAGCCAGAGCAAAGAGCCGGAGCAAGTGCTAGAGTCAAAAAGCTGAGAGCTTCAAATCAAACAATGAGATGGTAAAGTAAGCCCATTGTGTTCTCTGTAAACTGATGGAGTTGAGTCAAAGAATTGTAAAAGAAGTGTTGCCATAATCCTAGAGATCCTAGTTGAGTTGACCAGAGTGCATGGAGGCATAGCCCAAGAGTTATCGGTGAACTCCTAATTAAATTTCTATCTTATGTGTTTTTTTCACTACTGTTTTAGTTACTGTTATATGCATTTATATATTATTTTCAACACATTAATTTACAACACATAAATAGTTAAAAAGCAATACAAGCATACACTATTGTTTTCAAGCATTTCTTAATTCTGCATTGGTTAATCATTAAGACTTGGGAAAATATAATGCTTTAGAAGTGGGAGAGGTTCTTGTAAGTTAGAAAAATAAGCCTAAGAGCCCCATTTTCAGATCATTTAGTTACCCTCTCTAGCTTAAAATATGGGCTATCCAAGGCCATATTTTACTGAAGTTAAAAAAAAATGTTTTGAAGGCAAAAGAAATTGAGTTTCAGTGAGAGATGGTTGCATCAAGCACAAGCTTCACTAATCCTTAGCTACCTCACTTTAATGGAAAAAGTTATGATTATTGGGATATTACAATGAAGACCCTCTTTTCTTCTCAAGACATTTGGGATTTTGTGGAGAATGGTTTTCAAAAACCAACATATGCAACATATAATGCCTTGACACAACAATAAAGGGAGGGACTCGTTGAGGAACAAGAGGAAGAAGGATGAAAAATCCCTCTTCTACATCTTTCAAGTAATGCATGAAAGTATTTTCCCAACGGTGGAAGCAACAAAAAAGTCTAATAAAGAATGGGACACCCTCAAGATAACCTACCAAGGCATGGAAAAAGTGAAGACATCAAAACTAAAAATATTGAGAAGAGACTTTGAAACAATTTGTATGAAAGAGTATGAGAATGTAGACTTGCTTTTCATAGATGTAATTGGACTAGTTACTCAAATCAGATCTCATGGTGAGACACTTGAGGAAAGTAGAATATTTGAGAAAGTGTTGAGATGTCTAGCAGCAAGGTTTGATGCCATTGTTGTGACGATAAAAAAGTCAAAGGACCTCTCACAGTTCCTAGTGTATGAGCTTCATGTATCACTGATTTCTCATTAACATATATTGAATAGATAAACAAGCTCCTCATTGGAGCATGCCTTCAAGACACAAGCTTCATTCGGTCAAGGTAGAGGCAGAAGAAGATCATATGCTAGAGGAAGAGGAAGAAGCCCACACAAATGTGGAAAAGATAGCCCTTTAAGCTCAAGTGGAAGGGGCATCAATCAAAATCGAAATCAAGGCCCAAGCCAAAATCAAGCACAAGGTTAGAGGTATCATGAATCTCAAGCTCAATGTCATTACTGTAAGAAGTATGGTCGTTATGAAAATGAATATATAAATAATCAATATGACATAAGTAACAAACCAAGTGTAAATTTCACAAAGGATAATTATAACCATGATAGCAAGTGATTATATTGTAATGTAGCACAAGAAAAACAAAGTGATGTATGGTTTCTAGATTCACGGTGCAACAACCACATGACTCAAAACATAGAAATGCTTTCCAATTTAGATGAAATTTTGAAATCTAAAGTGGCATCAGGGACTGATAGAAAAGTCTTTTTCATGGGGAAAGGAAGAGTTAATATACTAAAAAATAAGAGGGATAAGAAATACATCTCACATTTTTACTTTGTCCCCGATTTGAAGCATAACCTCATAAGCGTTGGACAACTCATGCAAAAGGGCTACAATGTATTTTTCAAAAATGATGAGTGCACAATTTTAAATAAGCCTCCAAGAAGACAACTGATTGCACAGGTTTAGATGTAAAACAATATAATGTTTCCCCTAAAAATAAGATCAAATTTGAAGGAAGAAGGTGTGCAACCACAACTATCAATGAACTCACAAGAGGATGAAAGAAGGGTTGTAGCTATTACACCATTGAACTATCAAGAAGAGGTCAAAGATGAAATTTTTTTATGGCATTTGAGATTTGGTCATCTCAACTTTGGATGCTTCAATTTACTACATAGGAAAGGCATGGTGAAGGGATTTCCACTAATAGAAAAACTAGACAACCTACGTGAAGGATGTAAATTAGGCAAAGGCAAATTTGGAGACTATCCATTCAGATTTGTGTGGACCAATGCAGACACCATCAATTGGTGGCAGACATTATTTTTTTACTTTCATGGATGATTATACAAGGAAGACATGGGTTTACTTCCTAAAACTGAAAATTGACGTGTTTGGGTGCTTCTGTGAATACAAATCTCTTGTTGAAAAGTATCATGGACACTACATCAAAGTCTTGAGCACTGATAGAGGTGGCGAATACATTTTCAAATGACTTTCTCCATTTTTGGAGGGAGTATGCAATTCACAAGCAATTTACAACAAGATACACACCTCAGAAAAATGGTGTCACAAAAAGGAAGAACAAGACCATTATGGAAATGGCAAGGATTATGTTGAAGGAAAAACATTTTCCAAATGATTATTGGGCTGAATCTATTGCTTGTGAAATATATATCATGAATAGGTGTCCAACCAAAAGTGTGAGAAATATAGTTCCAGAAGAGGCATGGAGTGGAAGAAATCATGGTGTCACTCACATGAGAATGTTTGGATGTGTGGAATATGCACATGTCGTGAATGATTTGAGGAAGAAGTTGGACAAAAATGGGAGGGAATTCATATTTGTTAGATATAGTGATGAATCCAAGGCACACAAGCTCTACAATCCATCAACTAAGAAGGTCATAATAACCTGATATGTGCAACTCATAGAAGAGGAAGCATGGGATGGAAGTTTAGGAAAGACAGTCAATGTGAAACGATGTATACCAGATGAGGACAAAGAATAATTGAGAGAAAAAAAAAATCCTCAACACCGACTCCCTCTACTCCTATTCAAGCACAACAAAGCAGGAAACAAGTAAAATTGTCACCAAATAATAGGAAAAAATCGTGCAGATAATAAAGTGCTTCTCCAAGCACACCGCAAAGTGCAAAACCAAGTGACATGTCAAGCCCATCTTCCGCAAGCATAATAAAACCAAAATTTAGAAATTTAAATGAAATTTATGAGCATGATGAAGTTGATAGTAACGCTAGTCTCAATTCCATATTTGCATTGTTCTGTCATGTAGATGACCCAATCCATTTTGAGGATTTCATCCAACAAGAAAAATGGGTTGTGGCAATGGAGGAAGAAATAGAAGCCATAGAAAATAGTGACACATGGGAGTTAGTGAACCTTCTACAAGGAAATGAAAGTCATTGGAGTGAAGTGGGTCTATCAAACCAAGAGAAACATTCAGGGTAAGATTGAAAAGCATAAAGTGAGGCTAGTTGTCAAAGGATACAAGTAGCAATATGGAAAAGATTATGTGGAGATATTTGTTCCAGTCACAAGGATGGAGACAATGCGTATAGTTTTGGTGATCACCATGCAACATAAATGGAAAGTGTATGAAATGGATGTAAAATCAACATTCTTGAATGGAGTGCTGAAAGAGGAAGTGTAGTTGCACAACCACCTGGTTATGAGGTATAAGGCTAAGAAGAGAAGGTGTGTAGCTTGAGTAATGTTCTTTATGGGTTGAAGCAAGCACCGCGTGAATGGTATAATAGGATTGAGGGTTACTTGATGGACAATGGCTTCAACAAATATGACCGTGCGCCTACTGTCTACATCAAAGAGAGTGATGGTAAGCTTCTTATTGTTGTTTTATATGCATATGATTCGATTTTTATAGGTACTGATGATTTCCTCATCGCTAATTTCAAAAAAATCATGAAAAGTGAATTTCAAATGACTGACTTGGGGTTGTTACGATATTTTTTGGCATAAAAGTGAAGTAAACAGAAAATGGTATTTTTATTTCCCAAGAAAAGTATGTAGCAAACATTTTGGAGAGGTTTAATATGTAGAACAACAAACCCACACCAAATCCAACTGTCATGGGGTTGAATTTGAGCAAAGAAGATTACAACAGCAATGTCAATCCAACATTATACAAAAGTATGATAGGCAACTTGATGTATTTTACCGACACTAGGCAAGATATAATGTATGCAGTTAGTATGGCGTCGAGGTTCGTGGAAACACCCAAGGAGATGCATTCTCAACCATCCAAAACAATTCTAAGACGTGTGAATGGGACAAAGGAGTATGGTATTTTGTATGCTGCAAGAAATGAGTTTAGGCTAGTTAGTTACACTGGCAGTGATTGGGTAGGATTTGTCGATGAAAGAAAGAGCATGGCATGATATGTTTTTGAATTGGGTTCTGGAGCCATTTCATGGGCCTTGAAGAATATGTTGATAGTGTCATTGTCAACAAAAAAAGCTGCATATGTCGCCGCAACAGCAACAATGTGTCAGGCAGTTTGGATGAGAATGATGTTGAGTGATCTATGCCACGATCAAAGAGGGAACAACCACTATTTTTTGTGAACACACTTCCGCAATTGCATTGTCAAAGAATTTTGTCTTTCACAGGAGGACCAATCATATTAATGCTAAATATAATTTTATTTGAGATTTGATTACCAATGGTGAAATTGTGTTGTAACACTGCAAGTCAGAGGAACAATTTGCTAATATTTTCATAAAGCCATTAGCATGTGAATGTTTTTTTAATCTTAGAGACTGTTTGGGAATTGTCAATGGTAGCAGTTGCAATTAAGAAGGAATGTTGTAAATATTAATATAAACTACCACAATTAATTAGAATGAAAACAACCATAAGTGTGGTACACTTCAAATGCTGGTTGTGATTTTGTTTGCAGGTGGAAGGACTAAAGTTCTGAGTAGAAGTACAAGCTAACCCTTCCGCAAGACATTAGATAGTAAAAGGACTTAATGAATGGTTGGAAAATATGTATGGGAAAACATTCACTCCATGATTCTTATATACACTTCACAACACCTCCAAGTTCATAAAATAATTTATTATGTAAAATCACACATACTATGTTTTAATGTTTTGATAAGGCATGCATTAATGAGTCAAAGTTGCATGTTTTGATAAATATGAATGTAAACATCATTTTCATTATAGAGCGAGAGAGAGGGTGTAATTCTCATAGGTAGAGAAGATAAAATCGTGGAGAAAATGTTAATGGGTGCATGAAAACAATTTGTTACGGGGTTTTACAAAGCATTACTCTGCAACACCTGGTGAAGCATAAATCGCAGTAAGATTTTGTCTTTTACTTGGCGCTGCAACCTCCAATTTATCATGTGAATGTATTTTCCTATGCTTTGAAATATAATCTAAAGTATGTTCTGTTGCAACTTGGTTTTAAACTTTCATGACTAGCTTTACCACAACCATTTTGTTTTTACTTTGTTTTCTGCCAGTTAAATTTTTGTGTTATTTAAGTCTCTGTCCAGTTGCAATTTGCTTGTCGCAATTGGAGATTTGAATTATGCAACTAATTTGTTGAGGCATAAAGTCCTCTCCTCTGCCCCTTTTAAAATTTCTAACAAATGGGATGGATACGTTCAATGGATAAGGTGACATGGGACTAGATTTCTATAGTCTCCATAAGGAATACAAAGTTCGGGTTGTGAAATTTGCCTTACATTTTAGGTTATATGCTCTGTAATTAATGATTCCTTTTTCAGTTATTATGTTTTAGCAACATAAACTCTTTTACATATATTTTCTTCTGATATGTTAATGCAAGCACAGGGCCATTTGGGCATTTTCCTGAATTTTTTCTCTTCCTTCATTTTCGCCATGAAGTCATGAGATCGATTGATTATGGTCAAGAATGGGAAATCATAGGCCAAGATCAATTGATTTCAGTCACCAGTGATGCATACACTAATCAATAACAGCTATGTGTTTAAAACACAATACTCTAAGTGCTTAAAACACAATAGTTCATACTTTCGTTGTTTGAGTTTCCGAGTATTGCCTCTGCAATATCATCTCTCGAGCTTTATCAGAAACATGTCCATTTTCTTGCTCTCTTGCCAAACATGGTTCCAATATGTTTGAATGATATAATGTTGCACTTTGTATCAAGTCCCCTCTGTGCTCGAGCATACAAAGCATGGAGGACTACATTCACAAACTCGAGATTACTCCACTGGACTCGACCTACAAAGGTGACTTGTCAGAGAAGGAGGCCTACTATGAATGAAATGATAGTCGAAAGCGCATTCACAAGATGTTCGTAGACCATAGCAGAAACTTGACAAAAGCAACCAGTCTAAAATGCTATTATTTCACAGTTCTCTATGCTGCTAGAGTAGCTAATGAATTCAATCCCAAGAGTTAGAGTACTGCACAATGTAGTTTCCACTTGCCCTTTCTTCAAACCACATCGCATGGATGTTTTTCTACCTACAGTATCATTGGAAATGTCACGATCCCTCTCTTGATCTGTGTTGTCAAGCTTTTGTACTGTCTACATGGGACAAAAATTGATTGTAACTTTGTACTACATGAGAGATTCGTGAGGGGGAATGTAAATCTTATCAATTTCGTCATGAGACCCAACAATGTGGCTGTGTTATTTGACATTGAATAGATCAAGGATGCACTGATAATTTTATCGAGGAAATATGTCCATGTATTCCTTAATAATTCATCTATAAATGAGACATAGTATATAGACTTACCCAGTGATGCAACATAAATATGTACAAACACATCACTGTGCACAAGCTCTAATGTCCCGTTTGCACTCTTAACACCAGAGGGGAAACTCACTTGACTCTACTTCCGATATAAAAATTGTTCACAAAAATCAAAATATATAGAGAAATTACACATACCTTCTACCATACCCTTACCATGCATTATTCGAAGGAACTTCTCTTTGATATGTCCAAGTCTTTGATTCCTAGCATGGTGTTTTCTCTAGACACCACTAGGTTTTTTGCTCCACTTTCAGGAACCACAAAACTATTGTTCTTGTCAATAACAGTTTTATACATAAGCTTTACAGAGTTCCAAGCTGATCTCCTCACATCAATACCAATGATCCCCAAACGATTTTGTAGGTATCTTTCTTGGAAACTATTTTTACATATCCATCATCCATCTTGCTTATAGAAATCATATTTTTGGCCAATGCGAGAAAATATAGAACATCAAGAAGTGTTCTAATCCTTCCACGTTGCAACTTCATATTGACTTTTCCGTGTATGATGATTATGGCCTTCCTATCATCTCCTAAGAAGGCATCAGCATCATCATATTTCTCGTACTCGCAGAACCACTCCATATGGGGAGGGAAGCAAAAGGATTCACCTGAGTCAATCGACCATGCCTCATGATCTACGTGTACTTGAAGAAGAATCCAAGTATAGATCTCCAATTTCATTTGAGGTGGCTTTTTCCTCTGCAGAAGGAGAATTATTAGATCCCTTTCCATTCTTAGAAGATTTATATCTACGATCCTTTTTGTAGTACCCTTTCTTTCTGCATTTCCAGCACACCTTTATAGATTTTCCTATATATTTAGATCTCTCTCTATATTTAGATCTCCCACTCGAGGACATATTTTTGTTTTTGTTTTTGGACCATCCTCATACAAACAAGGCATCTTCATTCTAGCTCTCCTTATTTTTTCATTTCACCTCCTCCGACAATAAGGATGAGACTATTTCATCAAACTTCAAGGTATTTGTATTCTACCTATTACAACAACCACACTATCCCTTAAATTTAGTAGGGAACATAACAAACTGATGGACTTATCTTTGTTTGATATTTTTATATAAACAAATAACCATTGACTTACCATAATGTTAAAGATGTTTATATGCTCTGTCATTGAGTCTCCATCCTTCATCCTCAGGTTATAAAACTTTTTCCATAGGGACATTTTCTTCACTAAACACTTAGATTGGTAGGAAGTCCTTAACTTGACCCACAAATCCTCCACTGTAGCTTCCCCTCATACATTCAACAATAGTGAATCTAGAGACACAATCATTAAATTTGTTGATCTCTATCTTTCCATTGTTTGTCATCTTCCTTCATTGCGAGAATCAATCCCGTAGATCCTGCACTGAACAAGGTGTACCACAGGCCCGAAAAAACCTCCTCAGCAGCAAAGGCATCCCCTTGAAGTGGAAATAATTGTGATACCAATGTAGGTTTTAACACTATACATAAATTACCTACAAATAAGTTATTAAAACATAAAAATATACAATGGCAAAATATTGAAACAAATATACACATAGCATTTCCTCTAGCTCCCAAAATTGGGGCTACCAAATTTATTTTTTCATTATATTCTTTCCAATGTTACAATACATATATATACATGTCAAAGTATTCAAAAATCCCAATCCATTAACCCTGGATTAGAACATTACCGTAGTTCCCTTGACCGGATCTACAAAATACTATGACAATAAAACCATGTGCAAAACCCATACACAAAACCATGGGTAGGTTCACCCCCCATCCTTGGGTTCACATAATTTATTTTTCTTGGGGCATAGCTCCAAATCCCATGTAGGGAGGTGTTGGGGCAAAGTGATTTCCTGTCATTTAATTTGTCAACTGGGGGGTTTCATCAACTTGTGAAACATGTGTGCACTGTATGTGGTAGAAATTGTCTTTTAGTTTAGATGAATCTAACTACAAAACAATGAAAAGAAATTCATCTAATCTATCAAATAAAATAATGAAAACAAAATTCAACTAACCTGTGAAATAAAACAAATAACTAATGTATATTTAGTTTCTCTAGGATTCAATTATGAAGTGTTACCTTCTTGAGATGATATGTAAGAAACTATTTTTACTTTAACTTCTAATGTCCTAGAGCATCAAGTAAAGTGTGCAGAAGATAACTCAGTAATTGCATGTATTAAATATTCAACCATTCAATCTTGAAATATGATTTAATCAATTTCTTAGAATTATCTTTAGGAATATTAGGTAATGCAATTAAATGAAGATCTAAAAATAAAACATAAAATCATGAAAAAGTAAAGCTCAATGATTGCATAGATTGAACATTCAATCACCCAATTTGAAGTCACCTTCTTAGCCTAATTTTTTATTCAATTATACAATGAATTGATGGTTCTATCTAAGAAAGTAAATAACCGAACATGAAAGGAAACTAAATAACAATGAGCCCTTGCCTCAAACTTAATCCAATTAGAAAATACATAAATCTTCCTTATTAAAATGTTTTAAGGAAAGAAGAGATTACATAGTCATTCTAAACCTAATACTAAGAAAGAAAATGAACTTTAATCTATAAAAAAAATTAAATTTCACAATCATTAGATGGCCATTCCAATGGTGTATGAGGATGGCAAGTGAAGAAGCTCCATATGAAAGCAAAACTAAATCTTAAAATCTCCAAGTATAAGCTCCAAATTCTCTATTAAAAACATGAGCATTTCTCCAACTTTAAACATTAGTTTTTAGAGGAGAGGCTCCCCTATTTATACAAGTACATAAGAAACTACCCTATTTAATGAAAATCCAGTAAAATCTCATATGGTTACAACCAAATAGCTCATAGTGAGACAAATATCCCTTAAGTGTCTCATAGAGCTCTAATCCAAATAAGAAATGATGAGACACCTCAGAGGGTTATAATCTAAATAGGACAAATATCCTTCTTTCGCCTTTATCCAAATCTCCTTTGAAGGGAATTCGAATTTGAGCATTGGAGGCCACATAAGGGTGCCTTGGAAGCTTCCAAATAACCTACACATGCCATGAAACTTAAGACATATATATAGATACAAGAAACCATGTTAATTTCCATGTTTTTAATCATAAATTCACTTTAAACACATAAAATAAATAACTTTGCTAAATAAGGATCTTAACCCATATATTTATAAAAATGGTGGCTAATGAAAGGTTGTAGGGTTATGGAGTTGCGACATGCGAGTGAAATGGTGGTGATAAACGTGAAAGTGGATGTCATTTTGAAGACATTTTGGAGGCCCAATAGGGGACTATTTCCCCCTTGCAAATCCGCTAATGGGGGGGCAGTGCGACCCCCCTCATTGTGCCCAGTGCAATATACAATGTGTGGGGCTAGTCGTGGAAAGAATATAACACACACCGGATTGGTGCTAGTGGTGCAAGTGATGAGATGAATCAAATATCTCAGGTTGCAAACCATTCCTCAAGTTTTGCACTCAAAAATAAGTTTGCATCTTTAAAGATTTGAGTCCTCCAGGAGCTTGGTAGATCCATAGTGGATTTATGCTAGTCAATACAACATGCCCAACATGAAAAATGTTGATATGGCATTTGTTTAATTAATCAATTTGAGATAAATTAATTAAAAAGCACAAATAACTTGGAGATAAATCATGTCCCTTGAAAAACAAATAGTATAATGAATATTCTAACATATTTCATGGATATTGAATCTCTGCCATCCACCAAATTATTACTAATTACTAAATTAAAATTCTATAACGACTATTCTAAAATAGACATGCCTATCCACATAATTATTAAGAATTGACATAGATACATCCTAATACCCAGAGCTAAGAGAAATGAAATCTCTCTATGTCAAAATATATCCCCAAGTTTTGCAATCAAAATGTGATTCTCATGTATAAATTTAGTTGTCACACATATACATGTCAAGATATGTAAAAAAAACTTTCTTACAAAAATTAATTGATAATAAGTAGAGATCATTGAATGATAATATACATAATTATGTTAGATCTATAATTTCTTACCAATGTTATCTTTTCTTTTACATTTCATTGGAATAATAAATAAGTCAGGTTTGTTTTCTTTTACAAAACTCATGACATAGACTTGTCATGACCAAGGTTTTAACGTGAATATACCTTGGCTGGATTTGAAGCCAGGCTAACTAGTCTGCTTACCATCGAACCATGACTTAGCTATTTTTTCAACTTGACTATGATTAAACAAAAATATTTAATTCTATCATGTCATTGATCTGTGCATTAATTCGCCACCACTTCTTCACTTATGCTGCATTAACTCTAAGGCTATCAGATTGGCCTAGGTGTGGAGTTATCACCCCTCTGGAGTCTTTGTATGTGGTACTGCTTCGTTGTCAACCTTGGGGATGGATCCTCATCAACAGTGCCCACATGTTGAGTCAAATTGAATGGTGGAAGGGAACCTCGTGTTCTATGATCCTGAAGTAGTGTCATCACCTCCTCATTCCTTCCTCCCAAAAGTAGGCACAACGCACTCTGCAGAGGTGTTTTTCCTTTACTCTAGTAACTACAGGTCCTTCCTTTATTGTATGAGGTTGCTTTTTTCCTATTTGACTTACCCTTAACATAATAATGCTTCCTATATGACTATGGCTTCCCTTGGTAGGCACAATCTAGTTCTGCGTTCTGTGTTCTGTTGTGAGTAGGGTTTCTACATGTAGTTCAATTCTAGGGAATGTTTAAATGGTTTGATTCTAGTTCTGTTATCCAACTTATTACTCAATATTTGATTTTAAGTGCAGAGATTTAACTTTGTTACTTCTTCTAGGTGGGATGAATGGATTCACAGGTGACAAAGGTTTGGGTGATAAACTGGGTAAAGTCTTTGCTCACCCCTTTTAGCACGATGATGGATGTTATAGCTCACTTACCAGGTACTTGTGCCTTGTCCATTATGTTATTCTAAGGGTTTTCTTAGTTGGAGGGTTTTGGACACTAGAAGGAAGAATTTACTCGATGAATCATTAATTTATTTGTTGTATTTCTATAATATCTTATTGTTAGAAGAATTTCTGGCGTTTAAGGGCGATTTTTTTTTTATATTGTGTAAAGGGTTATTGATGGACAAAAACCATTACCCGACTATATTTTTTTTGTTTTCCTTTCTGATAATAGATTTTTCAACAAACTTGCATTGTTGTTAAGAGGGCTTTAGACTCTAGCTTACAATTCTTGTGTTTCCATTTTCTTAAGTATCTATAAACCCCTTCTAGGTAATGTATTGTTTTCTGTAGTCACTTCATTACTTCTGTCAAGATAGAGTTCGAAATAATCCTCTATTTTCAAGTTGAAACTATAAAACATTGACCAACTGTGGTTTATCAGGTAGAGGATTCTATTATTTGACCTAGCTTGTGAGGGAGGAAATTTTGGTTATGTATGGTACAGAGGATGTATACCTGTAATTTATCTATGGCAATCTATTGATTCTGTTAATTTCATTTTTAAATTTCTCTACTAACATCAGAAGACCACATTACTAAATGTTTCCCTTTTTACATAGTATGATTGTTTATTATTTGATCATATATTTAGATTTGTTCCTGATGTCCTTGGTGCTGAGGGTTTTCCTTTATCTAATAAAATGATCATGTGCATACTAGATCTTTATATATATATATGTATAGGAATCTTGGCATTTATCGTCTTCTTATTTTTTGCTCTATTGCTATAATGTTTAAATATGTAGACTCTATCATCTCCTTTTTCATTTTCCACCATATTTGATTATGCATTTCTCTAGGTATTGGAGCATTAATTGTACTTCTCATCTAGATACATAAAGATTGCTATGAGCTACTCTATACAAGATAACCCGATTTAACCATTCTATCTCTACTATTTATTATCAAATATCAGATAGAGATTTATCTAAAGATACATATCATATCTCTAACTATTTAATATGACAATTTTCACATATCTGGATTGCGTTGTATTCTAGATTTGGTCTGAAACTAGACATTGTCACTCTCTATTTTGCCTCCTAACCTTGGGACTACTATGCCAGTTAGTCTCCCCTCGAGCTATTCTTGGATACAGGAACCTAGTTTTTTTATTTATGAGCACCCACTTTCTCACAACTATCTGGGCCAAACCAGATGTAGCTACAAAAACCTGTCTAACATCTCAACGAAAATTCTCTTCCTTTTCTTTTCTTTCTTCCTCACTTTCACTCCCGATATTAGATACCCCTATCCTCTTGATCTTTCTTAACTAAATCCCTAAGAAATTTTTTAGGTACATGTAATTGTTAATCCTAACTACTATAGCAAGTAAAACAACATTTACAAGTAACTATTATTTCATTTCTACATAATTAAATTCAAGAAATAGTTTTTATAACCTAAAATAATAATTAGTTTGTTTAGTTTGCAGTAAATTAAATATTTACATTTTCTAGTGATATCACATCTCCCTCCCCAATATGTAACATTGTCGCAATGTTTTCCTTTTGAAAATAAGTCCCGAAAGGTCTCCTTCATAACCTGCTCATCATTTGAGGTAGCCTCCTCTAGCCCATAGTGTTGTCATTGCACATTAGCCTGGGTGATAACTCGTTTCCGCAGCATTACTTCTCTCTGATTGAGTATAACCAGGGGTTCAAACAAGAACCTGCCTTTCTATTTGACCTATACAGAGCAACAAAAATAACTAAATCATCAACCAACTTGTTTAATAAGTCCTAATTCTTAATCAAAATACTTATTATATTATTTACCTGAATGTGTTGCTAATTTATTATATCGTTAGCATCATATATGTATTTCTTAATTACATAAACGTGAAATAGATTATGCACATGAATATGGCTAGGTAAGGCAAGCTGGTAATCCACTGGTTTGATTTGAGCCAAAACTTGCAATGGACTGCACAATCAGGGTGCTAATTTAGCATATCCAGTCCCTTGCAATGTGTTTTTCTTGGCTCGTGCAGAAACATAAACATGATCCCCCACTTGGAATTCCTAGAAACTTCTCTTATGATCAGCTAAGTTCTTTTTTTGGTCTTGAGAGGCTTTAAAATTGGCTTTTACCTTTTTAACCATCTCCTCCATTTCCTCTAACATATCGGGTCCTAGCATAAATTTGTTCTCTGGACTACCCCAACTCAAGGGTGTCCTGCACTTATGCCCATATAACACTTGAAAGGGACTCATTTGTAAGGATGTATGGTATCTGTTGTTATAAGAAAACTCTACCAAGTGTAGGTAGTCCTCTCATTTATGTGGTTGTTGCAGTACATAGGTACGCAACATGTCTTCTACTACTTGATTTACTAGCTCCATCTGCCCATCCATTTGTGGGTGATAAGCGATGTTGAAGTGTAGATGTGTGTGCAATCCTTCAAATAGATCTTTCCAAAATGCTGATATAAGTTTCACATCACGGCCGGAAATGGTCATCTTGGGTACTCCATGTAATTTAAAAACATTTTGCATAAAAATATTAGCAATTTGTACCACTCTATAAGTTCATTGTACTGGTATGAAATGAGCAGATTTTCTCAGTTTGTCCGCTACCACCATTATTAAGTCATTTTCCCTTTTAGACTTGGGCAGTCCTGTAATGAAATCGATGGATATGGTCTCCCATTTCCACTCAGGAATAGGCAATGGATGGAGTAATCTCATTGGGTGTTGGTGCTCTACCTTCATTTGTTGGCATTGCAGACAGTGGGCTAAATATTCTACTACCTCCTTCTTCACACCAGGCCAGAAAAATTCCTTTCTAAGGGCAGTAATCAATTACTGGTATCCGGGGTGGCCTGGATAAGGAATCTTATGATATTTGTCTAAAATTAAACTTTTAAGGTTTTTCTGATTAGGCACATATATACTTTTCCTATAAATTAGCAAGTCTTCTGAATTTTCCTCATATCCCTATTGTTGTTCATGGCTATTCAAAATTTTAGTTGGTTGCCACAAATATTTATATTCTAAATCCTGCATGGCTATTTCTCAAATCTACTCATAAAAAGCAGTTCGTGATTCACTGAAGAAATCTCATACAAACGATTTACCTTTTCACTTAAGGCATCCGCAACTCAATTCTCTTTTCCCTTCAAGGGTTTGATTTCAAAATAAAATTAACATAGGAAGTTAGCCCAATGAGCCTACTTAGCATTCAAAATGCGTTGTTTGAAATAGTTTGCTAGACTATGATGATCAGTCATTAACAAAAATTTCTTACCCATCAAATAATGTTGCCACATCTTTAAGGAATGGATGACTACTATCAGCTCTAAGTCATAAGTTGAATACTTTTTCTCATATTTTTTAAGCTTCCTCGATTCATAGACAAACAACATTTTTTTCTTGTATTAATATGCCACCTACACCTTCTTTTCTAGAATTTGTACAAATCACATACTCTTTATTGTGATCAATAATGCTCCAAATGGGTGTGGTGGGAAGTAGATGTTTGAGTTGATCAAAAATCCTTTGACAATCAGAGGTCCACCTAAAGATTTTTCCTTTCTTTTGTAGAGAGGTAATGGGATATGCCACCCTAGAAAATCCTTCCACAAATCATCTATAATATCTAGCTAGATCCATGAACGATCTTATGTCAGCTATGCCATTTGGTACTTGGCACTCCATGATAGTCCTTACTTAGCATACAACTGGTGTTTTATTATAACTTGCAGAACAATACGGAGATACTCCTTATGCTCTTCTCTGTTTCGGGAGTATATTAGTACATCATCGATAAAGATTAACACAAAATTATCCAAACATTGATGAAATATACTTTTTATGAGGCACATGAAGGTCGCTGGGGCATTATTCAGTCCAAAAGGTAGCACCATGAACTCATAATATCCGTAACGAGTCCTAAAAGCAATTTTTTCTATGTCTTCTTAATTTATCCTAATCTGATGGTAACAAGAGTGGAGTTCAATCTTTGAAAACATGGTTGCACCCTTCACTTGATAAAATAACTCATCTATATGGGGGAGGGGTTATTTATTCTTAATAGTCAACCTATTTAATTGACGATAATCGATGCATATTCGCAAGGTCCCGTCCTTCTTCCTAAGAAAGAGCACCAGAGCTCCCCAAGGTGACACACTAGGATGGATATACTTTTTATCAAGCAGCTCTTGTAGTTACATTTTTAATTATGTTAGCTCTGGCATACTCATATGGTAGGGGCTCGGGACAGTGCGGCAGCTCTTGGAATCAACTCAATGGTGAAATATATGTCCCTTTTTGGGGTAGTCCTGGTATTTCCTCGGGAAATATATCCGGAAAATTTTGCACCACTAATATATTTTATAATTAAATAGTTTTATTCTTAGAATTGGCATACCCTACTTGTATTGCATAAACCTAGGAGTCTTCTTTGATCCACTTCACTAATTGGGACACTGTCACAGGCCTTAATTTCAGAGGTTTTTGAATACCTTGAATTTCCTGTCTTTCTCCTTTCTCATCCTGGTAATTAATGGTTTTGGTTTTACAGTTAATGACGGACCAATGTTTTTCCAACCGATCCATACCTATAAGTATTTTTTATGATCCTAATGGTAACACATTTAGTTCTAACATGATAGATTGACTAGCTAATATTATGGGACAATTGTTGACTTTGCCAACACCATTATTTTTTCTCCCGTGGCTATTTATCCTACCAAGGATTTTTAAATTTAATAGATTACAAACAACATTGTTCCACTATCTTGGGTCTAATATAACTCAAAGTAGCTCCAAGATCAATTAAAATGGATATGGTTTGCTCAAAAACATTACCTTCAAATTCAACCATGGTTGTTTGATATTCTGCTTGATGGTCTTCAAGAGCAACATTAATTTTAGGAATGCTTCTTTCCACTTCTCTCATAGTATATGCTTGTTAAATCTATGAATTTGATCATCTATCTTATGATGTGGGGAGTTTTTGACATCATGTGGGCCTCCACATGCCCAACACTGTAGAGGTGGTCTATTGGTTAATTCTACTTAAGCTCTGCCTAACTTCTCATTCATTTTCGTTTCACCTGGTAATTTAAACTTGGGATGACTTCTATTCATATTTCAGCTAGCTTGACCTTTATATAGTCCTTTTTTGAATATTCCCTTATTTCCCTTGTGATTGCAAGAAACATTAATTCCATTTTTGTTGACCCATCTCTTTCCCACATCACCCTTTTGTTTGTTTTGCTGGTAGCATATTGGTGCTTTCCTTATAAATTCGTCCATGGTTTTTGGGTTATCAAAATCAAGTCCTTGCCTCATGAACAATGGAAGACTGCTAATAAATCGCTACACTTTTGCCCTTTCCTCATCTATGTAAGGGGCATACCGAAGTAAGGATGTAAATTTCGTTATGAACTCATCCATGGACAATTGACCTAGTCAAAGGTCATGAAACACCTTTTTCTTTTCATCATAAAATGTTTTAGTTAGATATTTTTCTTTAAAATACCTTTGAAAATTTTCCTAGTTTATTCTTTGTTCATTTACACCGCGAACCTTTTTTACTTCTTCGCACCACAAGGTGGCTTTACCTTGTAGCTGGAAGATGGAGAAATGAGCCTTTAAATTGTGGTTGTACTTGGACAGGTGAAAATACTTATTCATATTAATGAGCTAGGCTTTCGTTGCCTCTTCCTATTCACCATCAAAGAGGGGAGGTTTTATTTTCCAAAATTCCCCTTGAAGCTCCATTTTCTGCCTTTTTCGTGTCTTGTGTCCTAACACATTATTTGATTCTTCTTCATGATTCTCTTCGCCACCCTTTTTTTCCACATTCTCAGTTTGGAATTCTTGCTCACCAGTCATATTTTCGTGTTTAGGGTTGGAGATTAGTGGTCAATGATTTTGTCTATCAGATAGACTCTTCATAATATTTTCCTACTCCTGCATCAACCTTTCATTATCTGTGCACAACCAAGCCATGCCATCCTTCAATTCTTATATAGTTTCCATGAAAATAGTATTTGTTTTGCACGACTCTTCTCCCAACTACACCCATACCTCAGGATTGCATTCTTGAAATGTTGTTGTCCCTATTCCAGGTATGGACTTCTTTCATGGATTTCCAATCCTCTTCATGCTAACTGCTTCCCTTCCTCCTTTATGCAAATCAAAGATGTTGTTATTTACTTATAGTCCAAAGGTCTCAATATCAACCTCAATGCTCTGATACCATATGTCACACATCTACATATCAAGATATGCAAAAAAATTGTTTTACAAAAATTACTTGATAATAAGCAGAGATCATTTAATGATAATGTACATATTTATGTCATCTCTGTAATTTATTACCAATGTTATTTTCTTCTTTTACATTTCATCAGAATAATAAATAAGTCTGGTCTCTTTTCTTTCACAAAACTCATTACATAGACTTGTCACGACTAAGGCTTTAACGTGAATATAGCTTGGTTGGATTTCAAGCCAAGTCAGCTAGTCCACTTACCATCGAACCATGACTTACCTATTTCGTAAACTCCACTGTTATTAAACTCGGATATTTAGTTCTATCACACCATTGAAATGTGCATTAAATTGCCACGAGTCCTTCACTTATGCTGCATTAACTCTAAGGTTGTTGGATCGGTCTAGGTGTGGAGTTATCACTCCTGTAGAGTTTTCATCTGCGGTACTGCTTCATTGTCGACCTTGGGAATGGATCCTCATTAATAGTGTCTAGATGTTGATTCAAATCGAATGGTGGAGGTGAACCTTGGGATTCTATGCTTTTAGATAGTGTGTTGCCTCTTCATTCCTTCCTCCTGAAAGTAGAGACAACACACTCTGCAATGTGGCTTTCCCTATACTCTGATAGCTACAGGTTGTTTGTTTGTTGTAGGAGGTTGTTTGTTTCCCATTTTACTTACCCTTAACATAATAATGCTTCCTATATGACTATGGATTCCCTCGGTAGGCGTAATCCTGTTCCATGTTCCACGTTCTATTGTGAAGAGAGTTTCTACATGCATTTCAATTCCAGGTAATGTTTAAATGGTTTGGTTCTAGTTTTGTTATCTAGCTTATTACTCAATATTTGATTTTACGTACAGAGGTTTAACTTTTTTACTCCTTCAAGGTGGGATGAAGGGTTTCATAAGTGACATAGGCTTTGACAATAAACTAGGGAAAGTCTTTGCTCGGCCCAATGAGTGCAGCGATGGATGTTCTAGGTTACTTATCGGGTACTCCTGCCTTTCCCATTATGTTATGTTAAGTGTTTTCTTAGTTAGAGGGTTTTGAACTCTAGAAGGAAGACTTTACTGGATGAACTGCTAATTGATATGTTGCATATTTGTAATATCTTACTGTTAGAAGCATTGCCAACCTTTAAGTGACAAATGAATTTTATATTGTGTAAAGGGTTATCGGTGGACCAAAAACATGACCCAAATCTATTTTTTTGTTTTCCTTTCTGGTAATAGATTTTTGGATAGAATCGCATTGTTAAGAGGGTTTTAGACTCCATATTATAGTTCTTGTGTTTGTCGTTTTCTTAATTATCTATAAACCCCTTCTATCTAGTGTATTGTTTGTGGTAATCACCTCATTACTTCCTTCAGGATAGAGTTCGAAATACTCGTCTATTTTCAAGTTGAAACTATAAAATATTGAGCGACTGTGGTTTATGAGGTAGAGGTTACTATTATCTGACCTCGCATCTAAGGGAGGAAATTTTAGTTACGTATGGTATAAAGTATGTGTACTTGTAATTTGTCTATCACAGTCTATAAATTCAGTTAATTTGGTTTTTAAATTTCTTTGTTAACATTGGAAGTTCGCATTAATAAGTGTTTCTCTTTTTACACAGTATGAATGTTTATTATTTGCTCATATATTTATATTTCTTCCTACTGTCCCTCGCAATCATGTTTTTCCTTTATCTAATAAAAGGATCATGTGCGTATTAGATCTTGGTATGCATATATATATTCTATACATAAATCTTGGCATTTATCGTCTTCTTATTTTTTGTTCTATTGATATAAGGTTTACATACCTAGACTATATTAGCTCCTTTGTCATTTTCCACCATATTTGGCAGTGCATTTCTATAGGTATTAGAAAATTAATTCTACTTCTCATCTAGAGACATAAATATTTCCATGAGCTATTCTATACAAGATACCCCGAGTTAACCATTTTATCTCTACTATTTATTAACAGATATCAGACATAGATTTATCAAAAGATACATATCATATCTCTAACTATTTGATATTATAATTTTCAGTTATCTATATGGATCACGCTGTCTTTCCGATATGGTCTGTAACTAGAGCTTGCTGCTCACTATTTTGCCTCCAACCTTGAGACTACTATGCCAGTTAGTCTCCCTTTGAGTTGTTCTTGGATACAGGAGCTTTTTTTTTATGAGAACCACTGTCTCAGAGCTATCTGGTCCAAACCAAACATAGATATATACCCTCGTGATATATCTTGAAAAAATCCCCAATAAATTAGTTAGGTACATCTAACTGTCAATCCTAAGTACTTTAACAACTAAAGCAATATTGACATGTAACTGCTGTTAATTCTAACTACTTTAACAAGTAAAAACATATTTACAGGTAACTTTTATCAATTCTAACTACTTAAACAAGTAAAACAATATTTACATGTAACTACTGTGAATTCTAACTATTTTAACAAGTAAAACAATATTTACAGGTAACTGCTATTTCACTTCTGCATAGTTAAATTCAAGAAATAGTTTTTATAACTTCAAATAATAAACAATTTATTTAGGTTGCACTAAATTAAATATTTACATTGTGTAGGGATATCACATTAATCCCTTTCCAACTTTGATAAATCTCACATTAAAATGGATTATGATAATTCTATTATATATTTAAATTTTTTAAATACATAAGTATTTAGATATTAATAATTATTTATTATCCTAAAATTATATGAATTATTAAATTATTGAGAAAAATAAATTGATAAAATTATTAATCATATTAAGAATAAAATGAAACATATATATTATTACCATATGTTTATATTAAAATTTCACTTATCATAAAATAAAAGGAATAATTTTATGTGAAATCAAATTATTCTAATTAAAGAAGATAAGGCAGTGGCTGAGATGTAATATGGCCATATTTACTATTTAAAGTTAGAAATTTCTTCGTTTTAAAAGAAATTTGATTGTCGAAGTAAATGGACATGATATAAAACATGTATTGTTTTAGCTTGATGGTGAGTTGTGCACAATGAATAATGTAATATAAAAGTTAAGTATAATAAATTATTGAATAAATTATAAAACATTACTTGTGTAATAAAATAAAATAATAACAATTATGTAGTGTTTGGACATGAGATAGAGACGTATGTAGTATGGCTGGAAAGATTGAAACAATTCTGTTTTTAGATGTCTTACAATGTTGATGGTGGCCATTTTTTAAGTTCACAAGATCGAAGCATGCTCGGTAACGTAGGGTTTTTTGTTCGCCCCTGCAACAACGCAGTTTGAACCTTCCCTTCGTCTATTTTCCGTTAGCCGTCCTCCTCACTACAAAGACCGCACTGCAATGGATGACCCTTAGGGGGGTCTTCAAAGCCTTCCCCCTTAGTCGAGAGAGATAATCAAGTGAAGAAACCAACAAATCCTTCCCGTCCAGAACAAGTAAACATAGATACAAGAGATTTCCCAATGTAAGATACATTGATTAGTGAGACAGGTAAAGTGAAGTACAAGAAGGAAAGACTGGGCAACAAGAAATGCCCAAGGTTACTTCATCAACATGTAAACCCATAGCTGCTAAACGACTCAAGATAGAACTTCCTAGCCGTAGAATCAATGGTCAAATCTAGTACATGAAGGACTATGCACTCACTGGAAAATTTATTGGATACTGGCCGACTGAAAAAGCTTTGCAGGGATGGATCTCAGCCAAATGGAAACCCAAGGGACATGTCACCCTACAGCTAGGACCAAAGGGGTTTTTCACTGCGATTTTCATTTGCATCGAAGACCAGAATAGGGTTATGGATGAAGGTCCCTACTTCTTCAACTCCGTTGGTCTGTATTTAAGGGAATGGGTAGAGAGATTTAACCCTAACAAGGAGGATTTCAGCTGGGTACTAGTTTGGATCTAGATGTACTTGCTTCCATTGGAATACTGGAATGAAGAATCGCTAAGAGACATTGGCAAGGGGCTGGGGGAGTTTATAAAAATTGTTGAGGAAATGAAGCTGTACAAATACACCTCCTACACCTGTATTTGTGTCTTCCTGCACCTACAAAAATCCCTTCCTGACTCGGTAAGTCTCTACCATGATGACTTTGAATGGATCCAACCCTTAGATTTTGAACATGTACCCTTTCAATGTTGTAAGTTTCATGCCCATGGGCATCCTTTTCGGGACTGCCCTCTAAATGCTAAACCCCAAACCCTTGACCCCCCAGACAAGTCGGCTCATGATGGCTTTACCATGGTCACAAATAAAAAAAGATCGCATAAAAAACCTTACTCCAAGAAAAATCCCATGCAGGACGCAACCTCCATTCCCTCCACAAGCAATAGCTTTGAGATTCTTGCTAAATCTTCAGAAAACCCATCTCAGAACATTTTGCCAATCCCACCACTGATCATCATGACCTCTCCCCCCACTCTCTCTGGCTCTTCTCCCTCTCCCTTACCCCTGAGTGACAACATTGGGATTCTTGAGGCGGCTCGAAAGGACCCTGATTGAAAACCTAATGGAATGGATGTTGACGGTATCCCCAGCCAGACCCTGCACTAAGAAATCACCTCAGTAGAAAGCAATCAGATGCAACATATGGAAGGGGAACTAAAAAGCATTTATTTGGGAGGACTTGACATTTTCAAGCTTGAACAAGCATGCATAAGGAAAGACTACGACAAGATTGAAGAGCATCAACTCAATACCCTAGAAGTCATCATCTCCAGGGCTTACCAACAACAACAACTGGGCATACAACTGGGCAGTCAATGGGATGGCAACTTCTTTCCTAAAGACTCCGAAAAACATGGAAGAAAGACAAATCTTCAAAGAACTATTGCAATAGGGAAAATCCTGGCAGACTCAGGCAGATACGCTAAGTTGACAAAGTACTACGAGCCCACCACAAATAGTGAATCATGAAGCTCACTTCATGGAATCTAAGAGGGCTCAATAGTCCCGACAAACCCAAAATGATAAAAAACATGATAAAGTAGGAGCAGCCCTAGATATTCTTTATGCAGGAAACAAAATTTAATAGTAACACACTTGGAAACATCCTCTCTAGAGCATAGCCAAGTTTTCACTCAGTTGTAGTGGATGCTTTGGGTGCCTCCAGGGGACTAGAAATTGCCTAGAACACGCAAGCTATAATGCTCTCAGACTTTCATGCCTCCCATCACATCATATAGGCTACTTTTCATATAATTGGCACCAACATTCGTGGGCATCTCTCCAATGCTACTTCCCACAGGAAGCAGGCAACAAAATTGCTCTTCTAGACACAATAGAAGTGCTCAACGTCAATAGACTCCATCCTCTTTGGATCATTGGAGGAGACTTCAACATGATCACCAAGCTGGAGGAAAAGAAGGGAGGCTGAGCCAAGATGAAACATGAAAATGGCCACTTTAAAGCCTTTATCCAAAACAATATGTTAATTGATCTGCAATTCTACAATGGAATTCACATCTAGAGCAATCGTAGGGTTGGGTGACATCAAGTTGCTTCCAAACTAGATAGATTCCTCATCTCAGATAATGCAGTGCATCTTGGAGGTGACATCTCGACATCAATTCTTCCATTTTTAGGCTCAGATCATTGTCCTATCTCTCTCCAATGGAAAAGACCAAGCAACTCTACCAGGCATCCTTTCCACTTCGAAGCTTTTTGGTTCACCCACCCCGCTTTCAATGACCTCATCAGATCTACCTGGACCAACTTCCCTTCACTAGAGGGATAAAAAATGTATCAGTTTCAACAAAAGATCAAATTCCTAAAATCCCGAACCAAGTGCTGGAATCAAGAGACTTTTGGAAACATTTTCCAGGATCAGCAAGATCTAAACAAAGAAATGAGAGAACTCCAGAAACAGATAATCACAGAGGGCTACAAGGAAGGGACTTTGGAATAGGAAAAACACATTCATAATCAATTGGAGGAGAGAAGAAAACAAGAAAAAATTCTCTAGAAGAAAAAATCTAGAATTAGATGCCTGAAAGAAGGAGAAAGGAACACTAAATTCTTCCACAGATCTATAATACAGAGAAGAATGCACAACACCATCTCTTTCATACAAAAGCGAGGAGGGGAAAGAGTGGAAAGCCATGTAGAGATCGAATCAGAGATGCTAGATTCAGTCTAGTTATCCCTCCATCAGAGATCAAAGCTCTTTTTTGCATTTCATATTTTAGGTGTCCCATCAGTTTTCATCAGTTGCATTTCGTTAGGCATGCCCTAACTCTAATGGAGTGGTCTATGTCATTCATTCCCTTCGCGCATATCACTGCTGGTTTAGGATGAGTCATAAAGCTTCACAAGTCATTTTTTTAAATTTTTAGGTCTAGGTTTAGGGTTTGAGTTAATCTAGTCCTGAAAAGTCTTAGAAGACCAGCAGCGCAGAGGGATGCCTTTGATAAATCATCATTTCAATAATTTTCACCATTATACAGCTGAATAAGGACTTCTCTTCAAAACTCCGTTTTGAAGGCAAGTTGCCACCTTATTTTTGTAAAAATTGTCAAAATTTTCAGTTCTTCAAATGTTCAAGTCTAGCCCTGGTCTCCTTTGCTGAAGCATATCAGAGCTATACCTGCAAAAAATTATCCGAGAAACTCATCATTTCAACCTATTTGATGAAGGAAACCGAAAAGGTCAGAGCCTATTAATTTTGAAAAAGTGTCAACAACCAAACATAAGAAAAATGGGTTTACATTGAGCAAAAATCAAAATGGATGCTATATCAAGTGAATTCTCCTCATTTCCAACCCATTACACATTTTGAGAACAAAGAATTTCATTGGAGGGTGATTTTGCAAGTGTGAGGCAAGTTTGTGCGTCATTGGTCAGTTCCGGAGGTGCGCGGCGCATCAGCATAGGAGCGCAGTGCACTCAGAGCGTGCGGCACATCAGGCCGTTTTTTTCCTGTGCAATTTAATACAGGCGCGGCGCACTCAGAGCGCATGGCGCGTTGGGTAAAGCGCACAGCGCATAGCGTTTGGGACTATAAATTCACCAAGAAGCCGCTCAAATCACCTCCCTTCACGCCCAAATTCTCAGGTAGGCCTGCAAATCATCACTTTGTTTTGTTTTTGGATGGTGTATATGTGGTATATATGAAGAAATTAGCCTCTCTTTGTTATGAAAAATCAAGTGAAAAGAAAACCCTCCATGTTTATCAAATTGTTGTAATGATTAAAGTCCAAAGTTTTTTGTAGGGTTTTAAAAATGATTGTTTCCAAGGCTTCATTTCCCTTGTTTCACATTTCCTATTTTCCCTAAATATTTTTCCAAATAAATCCCCACAACACTACACCTTCCTCTCTTAACTTCCCGATCATTCTCCTATAACCATATGATCCCTACCTTGTTTCAAAACCCTAAAACATTCCTATCCCCCTGTCCCTTCCCTAATCTCCTCATTTTATTTCCATTGTTCCCTTTTCCCTTGCTTCCCTTTTCCTAACAATTCCCATCATTTATGTCGCCTTGGTTACAGCATTTTCATAAAGAGACAAAAAGTCAACAGTCAACTTTTGGCACACAGTTTTATATCAGCAAATATATATATTCCGACCACCTTAATTTTAGAGAACATGTCAGACACCGAGTCCGAATATGAGCAGGAATATGAAAGTGACTCTACACTAGAGGTCAATGTGCCTAATGTGCCACAAATATATCACAGGGGTGGCAAGAGTGGACAGTATGTTAGGGAGGAGCCTACCTCTTTGGCTCAATTGCAAGCTTGCCCGCTTGCCATGGATTGTTTTTGACGCCAAGCATGTTACCAATATTGTGAGATGATCTCACAAACCCAGCATCATTGGGAACTGGTCCGTCTATTTGTCCTTAACTTACAGGATGGTCATGTGAACCTTGCCGGAGTGGATTTCACTTTGTCACCCGACACTATTTCTCAGGCCACCGAAATACCAAATGTGGGGGAGGAATGGAGTAAATGCTAGATGCTGGACTGATATTATTATAAACCATATGTCAAGCCCGCATATATCAGACACTTGAGCGCGGCTTTTCCTTTTAGATACCTGAAATATGAGTTTGCACCATTGATGAAACTCATCATTCGGTATTTCAGCTGTGAGGGCAGATTTTCACGTCTCTATGCATACCATGTATGTTTTTTGATGCATTTCACACGGGTACGTATGATGAGCATTCCATTTTTCATGTGCTGAAACATAGAGAGAATGGTGCCCTTAGTACAGAGGAAGCCCCCGGCACATTAGCACAGGAGTATATATCACTATGCATTGATCAAAATCATAGTGATGCATCAATTGGCACAGCAAGGTATTGCTTGGGAGGATTTCATCTGCCGTGATATTTTTTCAGCGCTACAGCCTCCTCCAGAGATCGTCCATGATGAGAGAGGGCCTTCACAACAGTTCGAGATTCATGAGATCGAGCATGTTGATGCTCCAGCATATGTGACATATCAGAAAGGCCCTAGGGCCTTATTTGCAGCTGCACGACTAGTACTTTCTCCACCTGGGGTGGAAGGGGTCTCGTTGACATCATCACTAGAGCGAGTATTGTCTCCACATCATGTGGAAGGGGTCTCGATTCCATCTACAGCACAGGTACAGAGTCAAGACAGGGGCAAGAGACCCATGGTTGATGAGGGTCCTTCAAGAGTTCAGGATACCGGTATCATTGATGTTGAGGCTAGTTTGTCCAGCTCAGAGCTTAAGGAGATTATCCAACAACAAAGGGCTGAGAATGAGTTGCTACAAAAGAAATTCCAGATTGCTAAATGGGTGATCAACTACTTAGAGCAGCTCAACAAGCAGTTGGAGGATGAGCATGAACTTTATGAGCTGCGCAAGATTCATGAAGACCGGGAATTGGCTCGTAGGAGACTCGGTGATTTGACACCTATTGATCGGGAATCGATGCTCATCCGGGTCAACACTCACTTGAAAAAGTTGTCGGTGAAGGCAAATAGGGACAAGGACATGCTTCGCCACATGAAGACTCACTATTGGGCTCGCATGCATGTTTGCAAAGCGAGAATGAAGGTCCTCAAGAGGCATTTGAACAAAGCGCTAAAACAAAAGAAAAGGCCCGATCCGCTTCGAGTTTTTGCCGAGGCTTCACTAGTTGAGAAAGATACATGATGGAGGGTCTTCACTCCAATTTTGGGCACATTTGGAGAAAATTTTGTGCTTTCAAAATTTTTGGCTCGCAAAACAGGTTTTTGGATTCTATGCGTCGCGCTCAGCACGTGACCCACAAAATGGAGAGGTCCAAATCACAGTTGGCTTACATTTTTGGATTTGTCATGATGAAATACACATGTTCAGCAATTTCCAATTCATCTCATCAAGTTTTGGGTGATCAAAAGCTCAAAAAACATCATGAAAATCACCTTTCTGCCACTTTCTGCATCAGCAGGTAGTACTTCTGGGAGAATTCACTTTTGGAGGGTCAAATGGAGACCAAATTGACAAATTACACTTTTTTATAAGAAGAGCTTCGGCGTAAATCACATAAAAAATGTCTTTGTCGACAAAGATATTTTTTATGTGATTTACGCCGAAGCTCTTCTTATAACTATGACAGATCACAGAAGTCTCAATTCTACAAAAATTACACTTTTTTTGGAAAGTATACATCCATACCTTTCCAACAAGCCTACTTGAGCGCAATTTGGAGGTCAGGAAGTACCCCAAAAGTAGTTGCTCAGGTGCGTGGCACACAGGGCTTTTTGGCCAAGTTTTCACTGTTCAGCTCAGAAATTCGCCCAGTTTTGACTTGTGATGGGATTTTTCACCCTCCTTGATGTAATTACTGGATATTTATGTTGTTATGACACTTATTTACCTATTCTAGATGATTCATTCATAAAATAGCAAAAATATAATGAATGCATTGGTTTCCTAGCTTATAGAGGCAAGTTGTTTTCACTGCCTAGATCGTAGTGCTTAGTTTAGAATTGGTTGAAAAAGCTACTAGGATGATGAGCTCGACCCCTAGAGGCAAGGGAATGTGTTAGCTTGCCTATATTATGTATTTTCTTAGTCATTTTCAGGGTTGGACTCTTGGGATAGCTTGAGACTATATTTTACATATCTTATCAGCATTTTTGGCAAAGGAAAGACCAGGGTTTTGCAGCACTATTTGGGATCCATGTGGATTTATGTCTTGATGGCGTGTTTCTCTCAGTACTTGTAAGTTGTGTATGTGCATCATTATCTCTATTGAATCTTCTCTTACTAAGGAAATGAAGTGTTAAGGTAGAATCCATGAAATTGATATGCTCTACCTTTAAATTCGTTTAATATTCTATGCTTTCTTCAGTTTAAGGAGAATCCTTGAGACCCCTTGCTCTCCTTAGCCTCTCATCAGCCTGATCTATCCATATCATCTGCTTTAAGGCATCAGAACAATTGCCTATCTTGCCCCAAGTGGACCTCTGAAAAAACTGTGCCTCATCCCTGCACCCAAAATTGTCTTTCCCTTGATTTCAACAAAATCATAAAAAATCAATTCTAAACTCTTTGTACTTAATACCTAGCCTAAAATCAGTCATCAATTCGGTCATCTCGAGCTTTTTTTATTATCATTTGCCGAGTGTGACCCAGAGAGAGCCCTCTCCTGTCCTCGTAGGGCTAGCTACGAGGTTGAGCGTGGTTTGATGTGGCCTTGAGTCTTTCCTTATTTCAACCTAGGGAAGATTTGAGCGCTAACAGGAGGCTATCAATCACTTCCAATAGGTCCATCAAGAACCCCAATTTGATAGACGACTTGCTATAGAAAACATCACTCAGCATGTGTCGAAAATCATCACAGAAGAAAACAACCAACTTCTTCTTCGACCAGTAATGCCTCAAGAGGTGGATTTGGCCATGAACTAGCTCAAGGAGGGCAATGCTCCTGGTCTGGATGGTTTCACTACTACCTTCTTCCACTCTTTCTGGGATTTTATCAAAGAGGAGGTGTGGCTAAGTGTGGAGGAATCGTGAACTCTTCACTGGCTTCTGCCCTCTCTGAACTCAACTTTCATCGTCGTCATCCCAAAAGAGGAGAATACCAGTACTTCGAACAAATTACGTCCAATCACACTATGCAATGTTATTTACAAGGTGATATCCAAAGTCATTGCTAATAGGTTGAAGTCGCTTTTTCCCTTGCTCATATCGCCTGAACAATCTCGATACGTAGAAGGAAGACAAATGTTGGACGACATTATCGGCACTGATGAAATCATACACTCCCTCAAGAACTCCAAACAAGCAAGTATGATTCTCAAGATTGACCTCTCTAAAGCTTTTGATAAGTTAAGCTGGACCTATATTCAAAAAATGCTAACAACCTTTGGTTTTTCCCCAATGTGGGTTCGATGGATTTTGAGTTTAATTTCCACAATTTTTTTCTCTATCCTCATAAATGGCCTACCCTCTCAATCTTTAAGCCCCTCTAGAGGTATTTGACAAGGAGATAGACTTTCCCCATTCCTTTTTGTTCTAATGGCGGAAGGTCTGGGTTGCCGTATCAAACGTGCCCTCCTTTGCTAGCATCTCAAAGGTTTATCCATACAAAATTCTCTAGCCATCACTCATCAATAGTTCATGGATGACAACATGTTGTTTGGGTACCCTTCTGTTCAGGAAGCCTCCCTTTTTAAATCCCTTTTGAATGATTTCTTTGATGCTTTGGGGATGAGCATAAGCACAACCAAATTGCAGATCTTCTTTTTTCACACCCCCCCTTGTTACTCAACATGCTATTGCCCACATTCTGAGCTTCTCCATAGCCTCCTTACCTTCCAAATAACTTAGAGCTCCCTTAATAGACTCTGCCATCAAACACGCCCCTTGGTGTATGCTCCTTGAGAAACTTAAATCTCGTCTCACTTTATGGACTCACAGAACTCTGAACATAGCTAGCAGATTAGTGCTAATCAAAGCTATGCTACAGGTAATGCCTCTACCTTTTCTCAATCTTGGCAGTGCCTAAATGGGTCCTTAAAAAAATAAAACCTATACAACGCAATTTTCTATCGGGTGCAATTGGCACAAATCGCAAATGGGCCTTGGCAAAATGGGCGACAGCATGAAAGCCTAAAGAAAAATGGGGTATAGGCATGAGAGATCCTCATCACAACAATGTCATCATGGGTGAAAAAATATGGTGGCAATGGCTCTTTGCTCCCAATAAGCCATGGGCAGTCATCTGGACAGCCAAGTATGCCAATCACAGACCAACATAGGAGCTAATTAGAATCACTCCAAATCAAAAGGGATCACTAATTTGGAATGCTTCAAGACAACACTTCTTGTTGATCCCACAACACAGCTTTTGGGAAATAAGGAACGACAACACTACTCGGTTCTGGATGGATGCCTGGAACCAACTACCAAAGCTCAACGGCATCTATAGACAGCCTCCTTCCCAAGAGTGGGAGGAGCAACGAAAGGAATCCGTCCAGCAACAATGG
Organism: Pinus taeda; assembly: GCA_000404065.3. NCBI lineage: Eukaryota > Viridiplantae > Streptophyta > Pinopsida > Pinales > Pinaceae > Pinus > Pinus taeda. The sequence goes on from APFE031642606.1 coordinate 162,707, forward strand.
ATTCCAGGGACGGAACAGGGGTACAGACAATGTAAGCAGATCGAGAAGCTGATCAGAAATGTAGATAACAAGACTAAGGAGGTCATGGAGAGTGAGCTCCAAAATCGACACATTAGATCATTCGAAGGCAGGGATATTTTAAGATGGGGATATATCCCAAAAGGTTCCTTCACCACCAAAGAGGCTTATAAAATTATATGCAATGATCCAATGCCCCTGGATCCTATCTGGGGCAGAATCTGGTCATCGGGTACTTGGCCCAAATTCTCCCTATTCCTCTGGCTTGTTGGGCACTGGAAAATATTCACTTAGGAAAATCTTAGGAAAAAGAACTTTCATGGGCCGTCCATATGTCCCAATTGTAATTCTGAGGAGGAATTGCTCCAACACCTCTTGAACTCTTGCACTCTTGCCAACCAACTATGGGAGAAGGCTACCTTCCATTTTAAAAAAAGATGGAAAGTGTCCAAAGATATAATCAACTCCATTCGGCATTGGCACTAGAACCCATATAAAAGTGAACTACTCAACCAATTATGGAGAATGATTCCTGACCTTCTTCTCTGGACAATATGGAAAGAAAGAAACAAGCGCATATTCAAAGATCAAAGCACTCCTGTAGAAATCATTTGGGGAAACTTTTGTCTCAATCTTATAGAGACCTTAGCGCTTCAAATTTGGCATACGGAAGATTTTCCCAGTCTTGCAAATGAGAAAGCCATTTAGGCAAATTGGAACATACAACTCCCATAAGGTACTCAGAATCACAGACCTTTAGAAGGCAACAACATCAAAAAGCACTTATGGAACCCCCCTTCCAAATCTTACTTTCAAACTCAACTTTGATGGAGCTTCAAAGGGAAATCTCGGTAAAGCATGATTTGGTGGCATATTTAGAGATAATGAGGGTTTGCCTCTCCTAATCTACGTCGAAAACATTGGCTGGGACATGAACAACTCGGCTAAACTAGAGAGTATCTGGCATGGATTACTCCTTTCCTAGCATCATGGCTTCCAACCTCTGGAGATCGAAGGTGATTCCCTAATCCTCATCAACATGGCTAATCAACTCCTCAATGGGGCACATGTGCATCAAATTTCCAACAGTTGAAGAGTCAAAGCTAGATTGGATGCAATAGAACAATTACTTCACACCAATCGTGCCATCATATTCAATCATGTTAAATGGGAAGGAAACAAGGTCGCTAATCTACTTGCGAATTTGGGGGTGGAGAATGGGCACACTCTTCTCACTGGAGCTCTAGACATAATTCAGAATCATGATCAAAATCAAGAGTGAAAAATATTGGTCCAAAGGGATGCAGCTCTCCCGGATGTGAGTGTATAGAAGGGCGTTAAATATGACGAGACAGGGGTGAGGCGAGATGGGGTGATAACTGCCTACCCACGACAGTCAAATAATTGGCAACTGATCAATAGATCTCTGCATTTGAGAAGCACAGGGTTCATTGGCATTGTTTTAAGTGGTTCCGGATATCATATCCTGTCCTCCACTCTGGTTCATGCCTCAACACGCTCCAGCATGCCTTAGACTTCGGCTCTCTTCAATGCAAGAGTAATGGAAAATCACAGATTGATAACCAGCAATATGCGATTATAATCAGATCGCATCACAATATCGGCAAATCACAGAATGGGGAGACGAAAGGGCAAGGCCTCAACTTATAGCGATATGCAATTACGATCAGATCACATCGTAATATCGCATCAGTGGAAACCAAGGGGCAGAGCCTTCACACTTTCACATGTGCGATGCGATGACACAGACCCGATGACAGATCACAGAATGGGAGACCAAAGGGTAAGGCCTTTACTTATAGCGATATGTGATTGTGATCAGATCGCATCGCAATATCGCATCGGCGGAAACCAAGGGGCAGAGCCTTCACACTTTCACGTGTGCGATGCGATGACATGGAATCAATGATGGATCACAGAATGGGGAGACCTAAGGGCAAGGCCTTTACTTAGAGTGATATGCGATTGCGATCAGATCGCATCAAAATATCACATTAGCGGAATCCACGGGGCAGAAAGCAAGGGATGGAGAATAGGCAGGGACTGCGTGATGATAGTTCGAGGCCGGCTGTGGCTGCCCTAGTGTTCATTATCTAGCCTTTTTATTTTTTGCTAGTGTTACATGGGTTTTGACTTCCTATTTGGACTAATCGTGAAGGAACCATCTTTTTTTTGTGGGGTTTGGATTTGAGAAGTGATACCATTTTTGAGATTTCTGCTCTCACTCGACTGGTTTCTCTAATGTTCGGGCAGTCCAGATTTTGTTGATACTCTACGATACCTTGGTCGAAGCCTTGTCCTCTTTGTATCTTTCTGTACATATTAATAGATTACTTTTATTTAGAAAAAAAAAATAATAAAATAGATGATAATTTCTATTTCATAATAGTTGGTGAGAATATTTTTATTTAATTTAATTTTAAAAATTATTTTTAATAATGTTAATAAAAAAAATCAGAAAGATATTTTATTGATTTGGTAAATTTAACAATTTTTTTATATTAATTTATATAATAAATTTTTGAACCAATATTAATATGTTAGCTTCTTTCAAAATATATTATATAAAAAATAATAATGAATTAAATAAATTTAAAAATTTTAATGTAATTTATATATGGATTTCTAATATCTTTATATTTTGCTATAATTAAATTTACTTATATTAATCACTCATATTTAAAATTAATTAATGGTAGGGAAATCTTTGTAATTTTTATTATTTAAATATTGTAATTTATTAATTTTATTTAATTAAATAAAATATTTTTTATATTTTTTAAAAAAAATTTAAATAAATCACAAATATAATAATAATCTAATAATATATTCAATTTCTAAAATATAATTAATAATATAATTGAAATTCCAAAATTCCTTAAAATTAATATAAGTGAATTGTGGAATAAACCAAAATATTTACAAATTAATATTTAATAGGCTAAATGGAGAGTTAACATTGATATATTTAGCTGAGATCGAATCAATTTATTTCATGTCCTTTACCGAGTATGGCGCCTTGGATATCTTAATGAATTTTTTTTTTAGAAATATAGTATGGTGACTTTTTGAGGGGTATATATTGATGATGATGATGGTTAATGTCTACTAAGACCAAACTTTGGTATAATGGACTCAAAGAAATGAATTATTTAGTTTGATTTAACATTTTATTCCTATGCTCAAAAAGCTTGGAGAGAACCCTTTCGAGGTCACTGTAATTTTGACAACGTAAGTCTAGGAAGGTTAATATTGCAACAAAGATTTTGAAACTGAGATCTAATGTGCTTGTAGGCGGGGTAGAACCTTTGCATCCATGGTTTTTTAGGAACTACCCAACTACCTGTTTCACTATGGAGCTCATGAGAGTTCATTCTAATCTTGGCTATATTAATTTTCTTCTTCGAGCTAGTTAAACAGAGAGGTACTTTTGATCTTCTAGGGTGGGGTTGACGACCTCCTTATAATATCTTAATTTTCTTTTAACTGTTAAATCTTTCTCACACCACATTTTATCTTTGAACTTAGAAGTAACGATATTTTTAATGTTATTAATGCTTTTCAATGCAACATTCTTGTGGATCTCCTAATGTATTGACCAGGCCCTATTGTCTTTATACCAACCTTGTTTGAGCCTTAGGTGGTGTCTTTATACAAAACTATGTTTGAGCCTTAGGTGGTTTTGGCTGGAATTTAAAGCTAGCTTAGAAAGTCTATGGTCTCCTATAAGATTATAATTATGTTACTAGAGTATACGTTTTAAATAAAATTAATGCATATTTATTTTTATAAAATAATAACTTTATATTTTAAAAATAAAGAATATTAATATTTTTTTACATCCGTAAATATAATTATAAAGAATTATATATTTTTTATATATTTATATTAAATTTATTTTTCTTTATTTAATTTAATTAATTATATTTAATTTATCATATTGGCTATAATTAACTTATAAAATATGTTATAAATAAACAATTTTTTTATGAAACAATAGATGTAGACCATTGTTGTGTGCACATCAACATGTTCCCATCTACGATCTGAGTCTGTTATGCTTAACTTATAAAAACTTCCTATAAAAATAAATAATCAATACATATTATTATTTAGTTTAATTTATTAAGTTATATAGATTATTATTAATATTATATGGGTAGTTAGTTTTTACACTATTATTTAGAAATAAAATCATTTATGTAATAATTAAATGTTTAAAATAAATTAGGGTTAATGTGTCTTTTAGATATATAACTAGCATTTGCACTAGATGTTGCAAAGAAAACGTCGTAAGGCATAAATTCGAGAAGCATTGTGAGATATAAAGAATCATTGAAGATAAAAATTAGTAGCAACAAAAAATGATGACAAGTGTGCACTGAGGGGAACTGGTTTTAGAGGGAGCTGCCTTACGGCTTAAATATGAAGGATCAGTACTATCATACATATATGATTAGTGGCTTCAGATTAATTCAATAATTGGTCAGTTCAATCCTAAGTAGGAAGAGGAAGAGTGCAGAAGGTTTTGTCAGAAAAACATTGGCTTTTTTGTCAGAAAAGAATGACTTCTCTGGATAATTTTGAAGAATGAAATTTTTAGAAATTTAGATGACATTGATCAAGAACGCCTTTCTCAGTGCATCTCTTTCTCTGGGTTTTGCACGCGGCACAGGAACATCAGGGCACTTGTTCCTGCTTGCAAGTTGTATCGATAATACGAAAAACTATTATAAAAACACATAAAAAGACACACCCCAACCAAAAACTATTATAAAAACACATAAAAAGACACACCCCAACCAATTTAATGCCAATCCCATTCAAACAAGCATAAAGGAGTATATGGAAGGATACAAGTTGTTCAAGGGGGAAAGAGCTTTGGAGATAGATAAACACATTCAAACATAACAAAGGTAACTTTTTGTTAGATTCCTCGGTACATTTCTTTCTTTGGATTTTGCACCCCAGCTATATCGATAATCTGAAAAACTATTGTAAAATACACCACAAAAAAAAAAAAAAATACACACCCCAACCAATTTAATGTCAATCCCATTCAAGCGCATGAAGGAGTATACAGAAGGATAAATGTTGTTAAAGGAAGAAAGAGCTTTGGAGATAGATAAATACCTTCAAACATAACAAAGGTAACTTTTTGTTAAATAAAGATAACTTTTTGTTAAATAAGATAACTTTTTGTTGGGAAATGAAAGCATGAAGGAGGATATCAAATGATACACGGTGTTAAAGGGTGACATAAATACCTTCAACATAAAAAAAATGTTATTTTTTTCCAATATAGCTAGGCTAGTCCTTGTGAAAGTGAGATTGAATCTACGCCCTGAATCCAAAATACATCATCTCTGCGCGAATACATGACATTCCTTCGCTGCCATTAGTCAAAGCTAACGATGGAGAAAGCTGCTGCATCCAACGTTCCTTTCAGGGGAATCATCAATGATATCAGAGGAAGGCTGCCATGCTACAAGCAGGACTGGATCGGCAGATTCACTGCAGGATTCAGGTTCGATTCCTCATCTACACCCACATTTTATAAGCCCTGCTAACAATGGCTATTGATTTTGGAGATTTTTGGTGTGAATATGCACAGGATATTGGCTCCAACCGCTTACATTTTCTTCGCTTCTGCTCTTCCTGTGATAACATTTGGGGAACAACTCGGCAGAGGTACAGGTAATATCACAAACGGATTGCATTCAACCGAGGCTTTATTTTTTACGATGAGTCCTTGTGCAATGCTGGAATCTGTGCTGATGAACGCTTTTATATGCTGGATCCTGTAGATGGGACTTTGAGCGCTGTCCAAACACTAGCTTCAACTGCCATCTGTGGGATAATACATTCCATTTTAGGTGGGCAGCCATTGCTAATCTTGCGAGTTGCAAAGCCCACTGTTCTTATGTATACGTATATGTTCAATTTTGCTAAAGACAGAAGTGATTTAGGGAAACATCTGTTTCTCGCATGGGCAGGATGGTGAGCATCAGGAAACCTATGGGTATGAAGTTTATCAATATTAGCAAATTTTGAAGTTCTTGACATAACGGTTCGCTGCTGTGCAGGGTTTGTGTCTGGACATCTAAATTAGATAGGATTCACATCACTCAATTAACAAAACCAAGAATATGCCCACACCACTGAATAACCTAACACTGAGTAAACCCAATTTCAGCCCAACAACAAAAGACAGAACCCCAAAACTGGATCTCAAATGAGCTGTAAAAGAGTTGTACCTTTGACAGGGCGCCTGGATGATATTTTGTTGCTGAAATCCTTGAAAATTCAGCGGCGGAGGGTTTGCATTTCTTTTGGGAATCGAACCAGTATCTCAAGTGCCTTGAGGCTCCTTACGCTAGAAAATGAAAGCATGAAGGAGGATATCAAACGATACAAAAGCATGAGGAGGATTCGGATTGCAGCGCATGCTTGCCAGATGCCAGATGCAATGCCACGGCCAGATGCCAGATGCGATGCGCGGGAGGGATAATGAATCGAACACTTCGAATCAAACGGTGAATATTAATTCTATTATCTAACAACGAAATCAATGGCGCAGGAAGGTACAGAGTGGCACTGGAGGGGAGTTCTTCCCAGAGGAACGCCTTACGGCGAATTATGTAAAATTCATACTAATTTATCCCATGCTTTTACCAATCAAGCTTAGTGATTTATTCACATGAGCGAGGTGCGTTGGATATGAAGGGTTGTGAATATTTTCACCCTTGCTTACTTTAAACGTTTAAAGAGTCAGTTATACTTTCTTTGCAACTTAATATATCGATTGGATGATTATAATCATAAAGCTAATCCAACAGTTTTTCTGAGTGGAGAATCACAATGATGAAAATGGGAATCGTTATGGGATTGCTCTAGTCATGATGACCAGGATCGGATCCAAAGTCGCGGACCAGAGTATCACAATGATGAAACCACGTGGAAGATGGTTATACACGTACACAATTCAAACTGTATTACATTGTGGTTGTGAAACGTGAGGTGATGGATGGAAAATATTACCGTTGCACAGCCAAGCAAAGCCAAATAGATCCTATCTTGATAGATATATGTTCTGTTTTATGTAATCATGGTAACGAGGAAAAACAGCTGAGAAAGGTATCATGATGAGGAAACAGCTGGGTGCGTTGGATACGAAGGGAATGAATGGTGCACTGCGAATCTCAGACTTGGGTACTCAGAGAATTAGTGTATCTCAAATGGTTCCAAGAAAACAACGGTTCATCTAATCCCTGAAATCTGTTTAGAAAATTGTCTTCAGGCTAATGAGAATTATTACTGTTCATCATAAGAAAGTACAGCAACGCGTGAAGGATGTGAATTTAATTTAGCTCAAGTATGTCATTAGATTTTGAAAGAAGGCAAAACAATTTTATATGAAAGTGCAAGAGTGATTAAGCTTGACATCCAAGTAAAGCATTAAATGCCTATTGATTTTATTGCCCTTTAAGTGCAATCCATGGTTATTCGAGTAATTTTTAGATTAAGTGCTTGTCTTAGTCAATTAGATTTTGAAATAGGGAATCGTTGAAAAGGAGTTTCTAGATTCAAGCTTCAGATTAAACCCCTGACAAGTCTACATCAATGTGTGAAACAATGCTTCGATTTGAGTGAGGTGCGTATTATTAAGTTTGATCTATCAGCAAATTTGAAATGAACCTTTCAGATTCATCGAAATTTTATCTCTACACTTGGCAGGTCAATATATTCATCACATGAATGTTTCTTTCGCGATATTCTCGCTAACAAGGGGAGTGGAGTATCACAATGTTTATTTTCCGATATTTTCGCTACCAAGGGACGTGGGCTTATCACAATGATGAAAATGGGAATGACTTTTGTGTTGATGGGAATCATTATGTGTTGACGTAGCAATAATGACGGAGTGGAGGATCGTGATGATAAACCGATGTAGAAGACGGCTATAGGAATTCAAACGTGGGATGCTGGATGGAAAATATTAACGTAGTGGCCAAGCAACGCCAAGCATCTTTAAATTAAATTTTATAGGATGCTTCGTCAAATAGGAATTCAAACGTGGCAGGTTTGATGGAAAATATTACCGTTGGAGCGGCCAAGCAACACCAAGGATCTTTAAATTTTATAGTATCCTTCCTGATAGATAATTCCCTCTGCTCGAGCCCCGTTTGTTTCCATGCCGAGCGCTTTCTGTTGTAATAGACTTATTTCTCCTTTCTTTTGTTCTAATTAATTTCTTTTCTGTTGAAATTTTTGTCATAAATATTTTGACAGAATTCGGAGTTCAACTTCATTGTGGGTTAAGCAAAGCAAGAGATGAATACATTGTGCAGATTCATGAATGGTGATAGTGAACATCTGCCTATCCGAACAAATCTATCTTATTTACTGAATAGTATTCTGATTTGGCTTCATGTATGTTTTATGGTAATTTCAAATTGCCAATGGCGAGGGAGTAGAGAGAGAATTCATCCGATCATCAATAACTCACTATCTTTTCACGGAAGCCACTCAAATCTTATGTAACGGCAGGGAAGCAGCGAGGGAGGTCGTCCGATCATCAATAACTTCTTCTTCGGGTAAGTACTATGCTTTTCATTTTTTAATAAATTCTTTCTGGGCATTCCTTTCACAGAAAGATATATACTTACGTATATATCTTTTATATTCAAATTCATTTTAGATTGTCCATGGATTTCCTCTACCTCTTTAAAATATGATAATATTATTTCATTTTAAACTATAGTTTACTATATTTCATTCTATAAAAAAAAAAAAAAATTTATTTAAATTTTTTTTTTAATAGATTATATATGTGATGATATTATTGTTAAAATATTTTTGAAAAATATATAAACTTTATATAAACTATATTAATTTTCTATTAAATAAGATATATATATATTTTAGTTTTAAAGAGAATTAAACATACTTACACACAACTTGCACAATCAGAATTATAAAATAAACTTCTAACCTCAATAAATAAAAACAAATATTTAAATATTACACCTCAAAACAGGTTGGAAAGATCACATTGCAAAAAACAGGTGTCATGGTGTCATCACAAACGATGTTGATGAAGAGGAAGCGCAACCGATGGGAGGGACGACTTAATTTTGTAAAATAGGTGTCAACGAGCGAGGTTGAAGAAATCGAAGCGTAACAGATTCCAGAGATGACTGAATTGTAAAACAATAGGTGTCAACATTCCCTAATGTTGGAGGTAACCGGTTAGTCACAAAGCTGGGCTTCGCCTTGACACGATTTGAAGTTGAGTTTCTTGAATTTCGTGGATCCGCATACATCTGTGGAACAAATACTATGGATCCACTCTCCATGCGCATAAAAATCTGCCACCACCACTAAAGATGAGGTGCTTCCACGCTCCATGCAACTTATACGTTGTCTATAAATTAGATTAGATCCATCACACGATCATCAAATTTGGAAGAAGAAGAAATATTTAGAAATAGGTTTAGCATTTCCTTTTGAATCAAGGAGATGGCCATGAAGTGCTGCAAGAACATGGAAATGCTGGGGTTGTACTGGATTTCAATAATGTTACTAACATCCACGATTCTGATTACGGACGCCAAAGCTGCGAATGAAGGTGCGTTTGAATGCGCGCGTCGAGGATTGCTTGGTTGGACGGGAAACGCTAAGGATGCATCAGGGTGCCACAAACCGGGGTACCCTGTACCTCCTGGTTCTAGCTGCCCTCCCCATCATACTCGTCGTATTCTGCATGCTTAATCTAACAACATCTGCCGCTTCGCTTCGCATTTGCTCATTCAATTCTCTTGACACACAAAACACGAGTCATTCTTCTTTACATTTAGTTTGTCACGCGACTTATTCTTCTTTACATTCAGTTTCTCCTCTAGGGAGAGTCTCCATAAATATCAGTCATGTTATCATTTACAATCATATCTCTATTATCTAAATAAAACAATTATAAGTGGTAGGAGATACAACTATGTTTTATATCTCAGTGATGTTTATGTTTTTTTAATTTAATTTTCAGGTATAGTGGATTCAATTATGTTTTATGTTTTATATTTTTAGTGATTTTTATATTTTTTAATTTAATTTGCATGTATATGGTATTATTTAAAATAGGAAGAAAAAAAATATGTTGTTCTTGTTTCCATTATATATTTTATTTTAGCATTTTTTTTTGGTAAAACAACAATATCATTGAAAAAAATTACTATAGGAAGAGTGGTTACATAACTTATGGTTATAGTAAGGAATGGCCTTACCCAAAAAAATAAAAATAAAAAGTGTGAACATGGAAGGAATCGGCTAGAATGGTTTCAAGGCTACCATCATCTTCATATGACTCTAAAAACTTCAAATCAACAATTTCCATATACAGGAAAAAACTCTTTGATTCAACATTTAAACTCACGATTACTTGTATTATCTTAATTTATATACATTTCGAAAAATTAAATTTATTATTAGCAGTAATATAGATAAAAAATAAAATTTACCGATATAATCTATGATTATACTCATAAATAATAGTAAAGTATAAAAAGTAAAGAGTAAAGAAAACTAAAATTGGGCTACAAAACCTATATAAATGAGCACCTAGACCAGCACTCCTAAAGGATTAAGTTACATAGTTATGCAACATTTTTCATGATATGTTACTTAAAATCTTAATTCATGGTTTTGAAGTTGGTTCAACTTACTTTTTTAGATCGATATTGGGTTAGATACATAAATTGCGGCACTAATATACTCCAACATCTTTTCCATAAAAATATTTCAGCCTCCTATGTGGACAAGATTTCGACTATGTGGACCAAGGGTCTTTAAATTATATTTTAATTGTTTATTAAATGATTTATTACATAAGGATATTTTTTAATGTCTTATTTAATGAGCAATCACATCACATGTTGCAAAGGAAACATCGTAAGGCAATAGCATGGGAAAGAGTAGCACAGAAGAAAGAAATAAAAAATTTATTCAGTTGTATTTCTTTACTCGCATTTATCTAAGAGAAATTTAAAAAATCATTTATTTTCACATGAAACAAAGAGCAACAATCAATTTTTCTAGTGAGAAGGATGGTAGTAACTTTTAAATGTAAGACTCCCTTCCCTCTGATCTTTTAAATAACAATTTCTTCTCTAACAAACCCTTTAGAAATACATTTTTTATTCAATTTATTGAAATAGGTAAGTGTCTCTTCTTTAGGGCATTATGAGTTATTAAATTTGAGGGAACAGTTAAAGAGACTTCTAGACAAAAAAACAACAAAGTGACTACATGTCAAATGGAAATCACATTGAATTATCTATTCAGAAAAAGATTTTCTGATGTGGGCTTTCCTCAACTTATGACGTATTAGGAACCTTCGAGGCTCAAACTTCTCTAGAATAACGGGTGGAGAATTATTTTTAGTGAAATACTAGACCTCAAATCAAAATATCCATTTTGGTGATTGTTGTGAAACAACTTCTTTGTTATTTATTGAATGTAGGTTGTGTTTTTTCATAATGGATGAGATAGTTAGGCCAACGTACTTGGGACCTCTATAAAAGAAAATTTGCATGCTTATTTTCTCGCTACATGAACGATGTAGTTGGTTTTTATGACTAGGTTGGGTAGACGTCACCCTTCTACAAAATGACTTCCTTTTATCACATTCACAGAAACAAAAGTGAGTCTCCTACTCAACTTTTCCATTCACATTCTTGGTAAAACCCTGAAACTTGCATTCCATTAACAAAGAAATGCAAATAGATGCATTATATCAATAGAAATGCAGTGTTAATTGGATAAGAATCCTAACCATTTCTTACCAATCCATTTCAAGGGTCCTTCCTTTTTCTACACATCAATAGCAACATGTGAATCATCCTGAGACACATCAATCATGGAATCCTTCTTTCCATTCCTTCCAATTTCTCTTTCCACCTTCTTCAGGTTTCCTGTAAGCATTGTTGGATTCAAAGTCCAACATTTTACATAAATTTGTCCTTGATTATGGTAGTAATTGCAATGCATCTGCATCTTTTTGACAACATGAGCTACCTTGTCGAATGGACCTTTGGCCTCTTGCTTCCTTTCCTTCCAAAGTTTCCTGTATGTGGCCATTCTCTTCCAACATCTAGAAACATTATGGTTATCCAAACCACAAAAGGAACATGCAATTCTTTTCCCATTCTTTTATGGAAATTTACCATGTTAAACATAATCAAAATAAATATGGTTAGGACCAGATTTATACCTTTTTCTTTCACCTTTATTGCCTTCATGAGCCGGTGAATTGAATGAAGAAGTAGCTCCCTTTGGAACACCGTTAAGCTCTTCAATGGTTTTAGAGTTTCCACAACTCTCTAGTTCAAGTGTATGCTGATATACACCTTTTTTCAGCAAGATGTGCTTCACACCATTGCATTCCCTAGGAATAAAATCTTGACACTCTTGAGGTAGAAGACCTACAATGAAACTCCTTCTTGGAGCTGTTTCAATGGTCTTCATGGCAGCGTTGGAACATTCTCCATAAGACTATCCATAGCCAAGATGCAAATACTTAGGCCTTTCCTCAACTATTATTGGCTCAACAATACCTTGTGCATGTTTGCCCATGCCTTTTGCTTCATAGCTCATGTTGGACACTAACTTGGAACCTATGCCTCGGGTATGCTTTTCAAAAGAACCAGCATAATCATTTTTAGAAGAATTTGAAGACAAACAGGAATTGTTTACCTCTTCTTCAAGCTGATACTTGACCAAGGCTTCTTTTGCAACAAAGAGCCATGTCTTCAACTCATGCATCCTTTCCAAGTTTATATTTGCAATATGAAGTTGTCTTTCAACTCATCCATCCTTTCCAGGTTCATATTTGCAGTATGAAGTTGTCTTTCCATTTCCTAGGATCCTTCGCCATAGATAATTTTATAAGATCCTTCCTAATAGATAATTCCCTCTGCTCGAGCCCCGTTTGTTTTCATGCGGAGCACTTTCTGTTGTAATAAACTTATTTCTCTCTTTTTTTTGTTCTAATTACTTTATTTTCTCTTGAAGTTTTTGTCATAAATATTTTGACAGAATTGGGAGTTCAACTTCATTGTGGGTTAAGCAAAGCAAGAGATGAGTACATTGTGCAAATTCATGAATGGTGATAATGAAAATCTGGCTATCCAAACAAATCTATCTCATTTACTGAACAGTATTCTGATTTGGCTTCATGTATGTTTTATGGTAATTTCAAATTGCCAGTGGCGAGGGAGTAGAGAGAAAATTCATCCGATCATCAATAACTCACTATCTTCTCATTCAAGCCACTCAAATCTTACGGAATGGCGGAGAAGCAGCAAGGGAGGTCGCTCGATCATCAATAACTTCTTCGGATGAGTAATATGTTTTACATTTTTTAATAAATTCTTTTTGGGCATTCCTTTCGTAGAAATATATGCGATTCTATATTTCATTTATTATATTTTCATATCAATGGTGGGTCAGTCCAAAGTAAAAATCCGGGGGCACGACAGGAAGAAAAAAAGAATTTTAATTCGATCTTTGAGAAGTAGGCACTACGTTTTTATAATTTGCAGTAGTAGCGTTTAGTTCTTGCGTTTTCGCCTTTTCGGTTCAATTTTGGTTTCTGGTTGTTCGGTTGTGTTAAATATGACGTGTACTCTTATATTTTAGATTTAGTTAAATATGTAATGTGCTCGTATATTTTAGATTTATCTGGTAACATGTCTTCTTCTTTCATGATTGCTCACGTTATTCTTTTGGCTTTTGTTTATGAATTTTCATGACTACGGTTGTTGGTATTGCAAATAATGGGAAAGAAAGCTTTCGAGGACAGTTTAGTTTCCTTAATTAATTTAACCTCTTATTTGAATTTAATTTAAAAACAACTATTTATATTTATAAATATTTTAGATTCTTGTCTATAATATATTCTTGTTCCAATCACAATGAAGATAATAAATATGTTTTTATATTTATGCTTTAATATTGTTTTAGTTTTTTTAGATATACCTATATATAATTTTTTTATTTACTATTTATAAATAATTATTAGAAATTAATTGTATAAGATTTTTAAATTAAATGGATAATTATTTATTTTGAATTTGTTCTTGATATTTATCAAAATCTTATTATATTTTAGTTAAAAACTTTAAATAAATAATCTCATTAACTATAAAATAAATCTTCACTCTAAATAAAATAAAATAGTTTTATTATCTTTCCTCTCAAAGTCTCTCTAACCTTTTACAATATACCATGTAATCTCTCTCTAACCTTTTAGAATATACAACCTAATGTTTGTTGCCACATGTTAAAATTAAAACTATGTTTCTTTTTGTTCTTTTCCTTACTATTTTTTTATTTTATTTAATATCGACATAAATTTTTGTTGGTACCATTTTATAAGATAATTGTAAATAACGAATTAGTGTATTCAACAAGTCACCTTCCATGTATTTTAGATTTTATTTTTAAATGTATTAACATATCTAGTTTTTAACAATATGATATTAGTTTCCGCTAAAGATTTTCTTATATTTTAGTTCAATTTTTTTTTAATAATATTACTGATTATTACGTATTTTTCTCTTTCTTTTATACTATAATGAAATTTCTTAAAATACTATAATAGCCTAAAGCTAAATAGATTTTTTAAGAAAAAATTTATTTTGTTTTCAAACTTTGCAAGACCTTTTCATTCATATTCATCAAAAGAAAGTTACGACCATATTCAAGGAGTTCAATGGCCTCAACTTTCCTATTGGGAAACTAGCTTTATTTGCCATAGAACAACATTATCAGGCACCGAGAAACAGTAAAGTTTGAGTTTCTTTAAAAATGCCATATAATATTGAATGTTTTGAAACCATCTACAAGCTAAATAACTGTACCATAATAACCTAACCAATAGATTTATGATAAAGAGTTAAACAAAATTGAAACCAAACAGATTCAAGCAAATTGTTATTCATCAGAGGAATCCAATGGAGCTACATCCTTCACACTTGAACTTGGTAATTCAGACCGAGGAAGACACAAAATGTGTTTCTCAATGTGGCTAAGAAGACATTTATCTGCTGAATTTGGAACTAGATAAATTAAAATTCCTTTTAGATTTACTTAAGACCATGGTCAGACTTAACAGAGCTAGCTACAGGGTTCACTATGGCCTTCTCCACATTGTTCTTCAACAACTAATATAGGTGAATGGTCTACTTGTATTGAGAAGTACGTCGTCTAGAATGAGCAGGGTTAGGAAATAGGTCTCTCGAATTTCCAACTGAAACTCTACCTGTGGCTATTGATTAAGTTCTATTTCCCATTTTGAAATTAGATGCTGAACCTGAGACGTGGTACCTTCCAGATAGGATCGGGTTGGATCTTGGATTAGTTGTGCATCTAATTTACAACCTCTTACCCATGTCTTGCAAACCTGAGCTTGCTCATTATCTCCCTACTTTCCCATGTGCCTTCCCTAACCTCGACCGCCCCTTCCCAAAGAGCTAGAGCCGGAGGAAGGACGAAGCATGATGCTTCTCAACAAAATAATGGATGTGACAAAAACCCAGGAACATGCTACCCAAAGCTCAAGGTTGGAGAAACTTGATAGTTTGGCATCGTGACAACTATAGAAATAGTAAAGACCTGGTAAATTATCACAACATAGAGGCATTGAATAACTAATTTTAGGCTTGAACTTGAAAATTAACCTAAGACTGAGATGGGTCTAATACCCATGACATGGAGCAACATACCTAGGCTCCCTAAGACTGCTTAAGACCAAACACAGGGGTAAAACAAGATGGGTTTGCTAGGAAAGGAAAGGAACAACATGCACTGGCTCCCTAAGCTTGTTTCCAACTAGACATAAAGGTGAACAAGAGGAGCCAAAAAAAAGAAATTCTTAATCTTCCATACTAAAAGAGACATCAAATGGAGTAAACAACTAGCACATAATTACAAGCATGCAACATCCATAGGGTTTCAAGCCAGAGAGATGTAGTACATGCCCATGAGCGATAATAAAATACTAAAGAGAACAAAGATAGTCGTATAGAAAGAAGAAAATACGGAGTAAACTCTGGGAGGAGATTTCCATAATTCACGACATAGAGTCCAATTTCTTGCAGAGGCTATTTTATAAATATTTCTCCATAATATTTGTGAAACAAGAGAATAGGTTGTAGAGAGAAGGTGATGAAGAGGGAAAATACAAATAACATACCCAGTGTATTTGGATATGAGACTAGGGGAACCAACAACACTAGGGTAACCATCTTGTAGAGCCTTCCTCTCGAATGACTACGAGTGACCTGGGAACACTATACCAAAACTAAATACTAAAACTAGAAACTGAACACTTAAGAATGAGGAGAAGGAAACCCATAACACATTTGAGGAGGTATCACTCTGTCCCATCTTGTCATTATTAATTGTTGGCATGCGCACTGTCACCATATCTTTGTTACCAAACATGTGAGGGTTGTGCGTAAACCACCCTCCAACTGTTACATCTTTCAACATACACATGAGACAAATCCTGACAAGATGCATTTGCCGGCTCACACCCTAATATCAACTAATTTATTAATATAATGAATATTAATCAATACATTTATTAATAAATATCAGTAAATAAATATATTTTTCATTTTATCCTTTAAATATCAATCAATCTAAATTCCCAAAATTGATGCTTGAGTTCATCTTAATCATGTAAATTTGCAATTGTATCCAATACCATTCAAAGGATAATTTCTCTATTGCACTCTATGATTGATTATGGAAAAAAATTATAGTGGGCCTACAATCATTTTAGTCCCTGCCTTCACCAGTCCACCCTTCTCGAAAAGGACAGGTGGATTGTAATGTGACAGATATATTGTATAGTCTATTTGTGTTACTTTCATTTGAAAGTCATGATCATGCCGAATGCCTAGCACCAAGAAAGGAGAAGGTTTGAATTGTTGCAGTAGAAGAATAGCCATTTTGATGTCTAAAAATATTATTTAGAAGCTAATTATGAAGATTCAAGATTTTTGTGTCAATTCTCTCATCAAGAAATGGTGAAACACCACAAAGTATAATGAAAAAATATTTTTTCAATCGAAAATTTGTAAAAGAAAGTTGATGTAGCATTTTTCCCCATTCCCTATATAAAAAAATTAATTGATACTCAAAATGATATAATGAATATTTTTTCTATAATATAATATATATAGATATCCTTTAATTTTGATGAATTTTATCATAATTATTTTATTATTTATAATTATCTAGATTATATATTCTCCAATATGAAGGCACATTTACAAAGTGAATTTTGATTTTGGTTTAAGGGAATTAATTATCTGCATAAGCTAAGAGTCTATCTCATTCTTATTTATTTTGGATAAAACATATTCACTTGTCCACATACTAACCAATCAAGTGTGTGCTATAGTTAAGTTACATGTATACATCGCAGATCCATTACACTGGGATAGTGCATAGGCACCTAAAGGCATTTGTGAATCGATATAGGGGCTTTGCCTAGATTGTGGAAACATTTTTCCTATTTAGTGAGGTTTGTGGTTGGTTTCTTCATGATATGAGTATAGTGTTATACCTATTGACTTTATCTTATGTCTCCTTATTAACAAGCCACAGGTTCATGGATTTTCCTAATTATGAGAAAAGATAAAAATTCATAGATACATGGTCACTATAATCTACAAAGCATGATCCAACAAGTCAAAAAGGAAAACCAAAATAAAAAAATCCAAACCCCTTACAGTCAGCTATGACACATCTATACCCATCTCCATGGACGATTGCAAATAAATCCAAACCCAAAGAACTCATTCACAACAATATGTATGTGAATCTTTCAACCTTTTCTATTAGCTTTTGTGTAAACTTCTTTGGTGAGACCACCTGGTTATTGTTGGGAATCATACCTCCATGAGCTATAGTAACTTTCCCAAATCATTGTATGTTCTCATGACCAATTAAATATGAAGAAGAATTACCCAATCTAATAGGTATCTCTAGCATTATTTCCTCTCCATTCAAGGAACTAAGGAAAAGAACTTAATAGTAATAAAGAAAATTCCTAAAAGTTCCACCAAATCCCAACTCTATAAATTCCCAAAACTAAATTTAAATCATGTAAACGCAATGGATGATTAGATGCATTAAAGCACATAAAAAAAATTGATACATTATAAAAAAAATTGACTCATGAGTACAAAATACTAACCAATGTTGCAAGGATAATCAATGACAAATGATACATGAATAATGGGGACTCAACGAGCTACATAAATACTATCCAAGTGTTTATGTTTAAGCTTTCATTAACCCATTTTATGAAATTTTCTCTTAGAGTTTGACACTCTCATGGTCATCAAGAGATTCCCCATGTGGTATTAGGGTTAGCATGAGATTCCCCAAGTAGTTATTTTCCTAAATATTTAGAATAATTTGATTTTGACTTCATTGTGGGTTCAGCAATGAAAAATATGGATGCACTGTGGAGAATCTCTAATGGAGATATAAACATATGTATATCTAGGATCCCTTTTATTTATGCTTCTATTTATTATTTATAGTGAGTAATTATTTGATTTGGATTTATGGCTAGTTTCAATTGCCTTCATCTATGTTTTATTATAATTTCCTTGTTATTCATGCCAACCAGTGCAAATTTCATGAAAGGTATGGATGAAAGAAAATAGACCTCATTCTATTATCAAAGTCTCTCTCAATATTCTCGCCAAGCCACCTAATGTAGATCTTATGTCATGATAGGGAGCAGTTAGGGACCTTGTTCAATCATTACTAACCTACTCTTCAGGAAATAATATGGTTTTCATTTTGTAATGGATTCTTTCTTGGCACATTATAGAAGGAATGAAGACCTTTCATTCTATCTTTAAGAAATCTCCCTTCAAGTTTTCACTTTGTTTTCTCTCTTTGTAACATATTTTCTTATTTTTTTAATATGTGCCATTTCCTTAATTTTGATAATTATTCACGACTTAATTTTAAATATTGTTTAAATTGGTTAGAAAATGGTTGTTATTGCAATTTTAGTTTGAATATTAATGAAATATTTATTTTTAAACATTTATTTTTTTATTTATTAATATTTTTCCAGCTATATAAATTAAATGGCAGGTAGGAAATGATAGACATTAATTCATGATAATCACCAAAACACTTAATAATTATTCTCAATAGAGATGCCACACTAAAAAAAAAAATATGAGAGGGGAGGAGGGATTAGCCCTCTGTTGTCACCTAGATCCACCACATGGGGGAGGGGGGTGGGGTGGGGGAGGGGAGTGAGGGCCATGCTACCCTCCAATTGTCCATCACATTTAACATCCATGTGTTGTGAGGTATGAAATCCTTCCAATGTATTACTCACCCTTGGAACAAAGAGGATGGGTATTATTTACACTAACATAATATTGTTAACTATGCTACATCTGGTTATCACTACACTGGAATGGGGAAGGGGAAAATTCCTACCTCGAGTATGATTTCCTACCTACCTCTATTGTTTCCACTTATCTGGAAGGGAAAGGAACACGTGCTACTAATCTAGCCTTGCTTGAGTTAAAAATATTTCTGAAGAATTCCCTTGATACTTAGCTAAAGGAGGCCACTAAAATTTGTTAGCTCCCGGGGTTCTGTCTACTTATGGTGGTTGATAGTTCATGGCTAAATTGGAATGGTTAGGTGTTTAGTCCCTACAATGTCTAGCTCTAGTGCATCATATTCATTGTTTCTTTGAAAAAAGTGTCTTTTGTTGCATTTCGTGCTTTGTCTAAGTTCCATTTCCTTTAAAGTTTTGTTGGAAACAAGTTGAAATTATTTGTATTTCCTAGCCTTATAATTCATGTGATATAAGTCATTACACTTCATTCCTTCTCATGCTACAAATTTATTTCCTATGTACAAGCTCATATTCATTCCATTATACCATCACATAGATTGTTTGGACCCTATCATTTGTCCCTCGCAATGCTTTGATAACATCACAATTGATTTACTTGATTTCCTTGTAGTACTTGTCTATTCATCACTAGGTACTCCATATCATCTTAGATTCATCTTTCTTGCAACTGATTTTTATTTCTACCAAAATTGTTGTGCTTTCATGTTATCCTTTACCCTATCCTGCCACGCTTATTTACATCTTCTGTTACCCTATATCCTCAATCATGCCCTACTAATACATGAGAAGTCGAAATATTACTTACTCCACCTACAAGAGTAGTTGAAATAATTCCTCTAGTAGGGGTGAGGAGAGTTCACGAGACTACTTCTAAACATAATATCGAATGCAGTACCGAGAACACACCCCTAAACAAATCTAGATAGTTGTAAATCATTTAGCACTTGAATAAATGACTAGAAGGAATGAGCACGCTGATGAAGAAATCCACTCCTCAATAGTTGAGTGGCATCTAGATATTTACCACAATAAAGGAAGATAAAATCAGTATTCATGTACTATAGAATTATATTGGCACATCAAAAAATCGATTGAAAAATCCATCAAGGATAAGGAAGACACTGAAAGTAAGCTCTCGCTTCGTATATGTTCCACCGAAGCAAAGAAGGAAGAGATGTCTCTTGAACTTATGACACGACTCTGCGATCAGGAAAAAAAACTACTCTATAACCCTAATAAACCTGTGACTCTGCCATGAACTAATATTAGTTGTGAAACTGATCCTTTGATGACACCAACACTGCTGCAAACCAGAGGGATGCCTTATAGGTCGAAATGACAGAGGAAGGGGCGACGTTATCCCCTCCTACTAGGATGCTACAGCACGGGATTCCTGCCATAATCCAAGCACCTAGCCCAAGCATAGGAATAAAACAAGACGAATAGACTTGTCCTCAGGGCATAGTGGTAGGCTTATAGCAGGGGAAAGTGCTTGCCATGTGTAGTAGAGAAACCTTGATTCATCATCCTGATGAACAAATTGGAGAGATACAGAAGCTTCATGAAGGGCCATGTGTTGATCTGCAAGTTCATAGGAGTGTGTCCGATGGAGAAAGACCTTATCAAGTGGATACAATAGAAATGGAAACTCAATGGCCATATCGAAGTCAAGTTGGAAGCTAGAGGCTTCTTTACAATCATCTTCTCAAACCTGCAAAATAAAGAAAGGGTATTTGAGAATGGCCCCTATTTCCATTATAATGCTAGTTTGGTCATGAGATATTGGAAGGAAGTTATGACCCTGACAAGGAGAAATTCCTGGCAGCCCCAGTTTGGGTAAGATTTTTTGGCCTCCCAATGGACTTTTGGGACCCTAAAATATTAGACGGCATTGGGAATACGATAGAAAAATTTGTGAAAATAGAAAAAACAACAAAAAGAGGCAGATATACATGATATATGAGAATCTATGTATATATAAGCATAGAAAAACCCATAGTTGAATCTGAGAAGCTAGAATACCATGAGGAGGTTTGGCAGCAGACCTTAGACTATGAACATATCCCGTTTAGATGTCGAAGGTGCCATGAGTACGGCCATTTATTCAAGGAATGAACGCTGAACCTAGAGGAGATGGAGAATGAAAACAAGCAATAGAAGAACCCACAAAATGACAAGGAGGGTTTCGAAGAAGTTAAAACCAAGACGAGGCAACCCAAGGAACCCCATATCCTAGGAAAAGAACACCATGCCCAGTCGAGTACTAAAAACAAATTTGAAGTATTACAGGTGGAAGAAGAAGAATAAAGTGAGACCAAACTCATGGATTATCACGAAAAAGGAAAAGAGAGAAGCTCTAGTCAAGAAAACCAACACCCAAGGAGAAAGCCCGAAGAGAAATCGTAGGCAAAGAAGACACAAAAGAATAGGTAGGGATGAAACCACCACAATGGAAATTGACACAAGTAAGGGGGAGGAGCTTAGTATGGGAAAAGAAGTCCTACAAAGATTTGTGAATGAATGGAGACAATTAGATGAAATATTCATTCTTGAAGACCAAAATAGACTCTACAAAGATACTTTCCAACAATATCAAGCCAAGCAAGGATAGGGACAGGAAGAGATAGAAGAAAAACTATGGATGCACTAGAAAAACCCCCATGAGTATCAAAACAAAGAAAAAAGGGGGAAGAAAAGGGGCCGGATAAACCTAGGAATCTATACAGATAATGGGAGAAATGTTGGTGAACACAAGCAGGGCGGTACCGCTATTAGCAGTATAGAAACAATTAAATAAAGTTTCCCAACGATAGTAACATCCTGGAACATAATAGACCTAAAAAACTAAGGAAAACAAAGATACTTAGCAGAGAGACTAAGAAAAGAAAAACCATAATTCTTGCTTCTTCAAGAAACTAAGATCACAAGAGGGAAACCAGAAGATATCTTAAGTAAGATGAAACCGAGGTATGAGGGTATGGAAATAGATGCAAGAGGAAGCACGGTAGGGATAGAAATTTTGTGGAATCCATGAGAGGCAACTATAGACTATTGGATATGCATGCAACACATCCTCATTGGGTGGTTCTACCTCTTAGGAAATAAAGACTGATTATTGCTCTCTAAAGTGTATGGCCCACACATCCGAATAGAAAAGGAAAAATTCCTCCAAAGGATAAAGACTCTAAACCAAATGCATGAGGAAGTGCTAAGGATGTTAGCAGGTGACTTCAACCTGATAACAACATTAGAGGAGAAAAAAGGAGGAATGCGAAGGGAGCAGCCAGAAATGGAGAAATTCAAGGATATCTTAGAAGAGGTTCACCTAGTGGATATCCCAACAATTAATGGTAAATATATGTGGAACAAAAGACTAGGAGGAAATAGGAAAATATCGTCTCATCTCGACAGATTCTTGGCAACAAAAAATCTAATAAGAAAAGATTTTTACTATGAGGCATCCATCCTACCTTGCCTGGCTTCGGATCATTGGCTAATTAGACTAGAAGTAGATATGAAACAAGTGCAATCAAATAGACCCTTAAGGTTTGAAGCCTTTTGGTTAAGAGAACTGATCTTCACTGAGAAAATGAAGGAATGGTGGAATGAGAGCAAGAAAGAAGGAATAAATCTAATGCACAATTTCCAACTGTTACTCAAATATCTAAAGGAAAAATAAAAAAAATGGAACAAGGAAGAGTTTGAAAACATTCAACAAGAACAGGAATTGATCCAGGCTAATGTGAGGAAAGTGTAACAACAAAAAATAAATGAAGGTAAAACTAATTCTTTAGTGGAGGAAGAAGGGCAGTTGATAAATAAATTAGAGGAAAGGAGGCAACAAGGAGAGATATTGTGGAAGCAAAAATCAAGAATGCAGGGATTAAAGGAAGGGGAAAGGAATTCTAGGTTTTTTTCACAAATCCGTGATTTAACATGGGTAGCGAAATAGGATCTTATCCTTAGTCAATCAACAAGGAAGCCACCTTAGTCAAAAGGAAGATATGGAGAACCTGATAGTTCAACATTTTCATAGCCTATTGATGGAACCCAATCTAGATAGGGTTGAGAATATAAACATAATAACTTGGCATATTCTCCAACTAGTGAGCAGGGACCAAAACATGGCCCTTCTAAGGGAAATCTCCAAGTCAAAGGTAGAAGAAGTCATCAAAGGCCCGACGAAAAACAAATCACTAGGATGAGATGGGTTTACAGCCGAATTCTTTCAAGCTATGTGGTCATTCATGGGGGATGATATTGTGAAGCTAATGAAGGAGTCCCCACGCAATAAAAGAATGTGCCCGGCCCTAAATTCCACCTTTCTTTCTCTCATTCCCAAAACAAACCAATCAGAAGAACCACAAGGTTTCAGACCAATAGCGCTATGCAATCTAATTTACAAAATTATGGCCACAATAATGGCGAATCACCTCAGATCTATCCTACCTAGATTAATCTCTCAAGAACATATAGGCTTTGTTAAAAGGAGACATATAGTAAATGGTACTGTGATGGCTCAAGAGGAAATAAACTCACTAATGACCAAAAAAAATCAAAAAGATGCTAGTAAAATTAGAGGAAATAAACTCACTAATGACCAAAAAAAATCAAAAAGATGCTAGTAAAATTATGGTTGTAGGAGGATCCAGAAGTGTAAGAGGCGCCCTCAAGCATGAGACACCATTGGCATCCTCCACACAATCTAACGTCCAAATTTCCTTGAGCTGAGTGTGTATTAATATTTTCAATTTTATTTAATTGGAAAATAAGCGTGTATTAATATTTTTAAACGAATTAACTAGAAAATAAAAGTGAGTAACTTTTAAAATAAATTTAAACTTTTTCTAAATTTATTAAAATGAAACTCGTTTGTAAATAAACTTTTTCTAAATTTATTAAAATGAAACCCGTTTGTAAATAAAGTTCATTCTTTTCAAATTTATTAAATTGAAAAACAACCAATTATACTAATTTAAAATTGGAAAAAACTTATCAGCCTTTTTGAAAGGATGCCATGAAATTTAACTAAGCCTTTGCTGACCACTCCAGCGGTAATATTTTCGATCCATCATTCCACATCTCAGAACGTTAACGTAATACAATTTTAATTTTGATAATTTATGACCGTCATCCACATCGTTTGATCATCATGATCCTCTTCTCAGTTGCTTTTTCTCGAGAATAGAAACATATATATATCCATAGAAGGAATCCACTTGCTTTTCTCGGCCGCTCCAACGGTAACATTTTCTATCCATTATTGCACGTTTCATCACCCCGAATGTATTACGATTTGAAATATGTTAGTTTCAAACCATATTCTACATTACATTTTGAATGATGTTCATTTATAAGCATCTTCTACATGGTTTGATAATTATAGTGTTCGCGGATTTTAACAGTGATATAATTCTTACTTAAATCAAATATATAAACATCCACCTAAAATAAATAGATGTAACAAATCACTTTGAATATCATGACTTTCTTCAAGTTAAACACAATTGCCATCTCCCAATTCCCTCAAACATCTCAATTAAAACATTTGATGAAATACAACACAACTTGACATAAACTCCAACACACTTGACGGAACACAACTAGACACGAACTTGAACACACGTATGAGACATAACTAAACATGAAGGAACAATCATAACACATAGCACATAGAAAACAACACCAACAACATGCGGTGCTCCACATCAGCCCAATAGCGGCATGAGAGGAGAGAAAAGGAATAAGAGAGCGGAGGTATATATTCATCAAGATGGATGCTATGAAATTTAACAAAACTTTAATTTGTTGCACCTTTCCAACGGTAATATTCTCTTTCGATCATTTCACGTCTTACAATGGCAATGTATTCACATTGCTCCATCATTATTATCTTTCTTTATTTCTTTCTTTCTCTTTCTCCTTCTTTTTTTTTATTTTTTTAAAAACATATATCTATAAAAAAATCTATTTGGTTTTATTATCCAATGGCCTAGTTATTACGAATTTGGAAATTATAATTTTTATTTGTCTTTATTTATAAAAGTTTGTTATTATTTGTGAGTTTGTTATATTTAGATGTTTTTAGATTGGTATGTGGTCGAAAGGTTCTCTCAACCACGTTATTATGTATCTAAAATAATCTATTTATTTTGAAACAACACTAAATATATTTATATGCAACTTTATCTGATGTGAATATACAATATAAAGTGCATGCTCAAATTTTAAGTTATTCCACCTTAGGAACAATGTATTACAATTAGAACAATGCATTACAATTTAAATTATGTTAATCTATAACCATTTTTCACATAGTTTTATCGTCATTTTCTCGTCATTTTTTGGTTTGCGACCTTTAATCCCATCCTCGTTATGTTGACCCGATCAATGCTATAATGATTCCCATCTTCATCATTGTGATATCCAAATCCATTTGATAAAGACAGTTTCAGAAAATTCATTGGATTAGAGTTACTAATTGCAAGGATTTTTTTAGTTCTATTTATATAATTAATTAAATCTTAAATTTTTGGTGTTATTAAGATAATATGTTTAGTAGACACCTCATGTAGAAAAAGCATAATTCATTTCACAATCAAAATATTTTATTCAATATAATTTAATAACAATTTGAATTAAATCTAAACCACAAAAATGTTATAATTAGTTTTTAAAGATGTCAAACCCGTATCGTCACCTCTTAGCTTCACTACTACTAAAATTACTTAGTTGATATTAGATAGTTATTAAATCAAGGTTTTAATAATTTAGAAATGAGAACAATTTTATATCTAATGATGTGAAATTTATAAATATTAATAATATCATTAAGAGATGCTATAAATCCATGTTAAATAAGGATTAAATTAGGATCTCTAGGTGATAAGACAAATCAAATCTCTTCAGATAAGAACCTTTTCTCATGTTCTGCACTCAAAAATAAGTTTGCATCTTAAAATATTTGATCCCTCCCATGTATTGATACATCTATAGTTAAGATGAGTCTATGCTTATCAATAAGCATGCCCAACATGACATATGTTGATATGACATTTCCTTTAATAAAGTAATTTTAATAATAAAAAAAAAAGCATAACAAACTTGGAGATAAATCTTAATCATTTATCTGTGATTACTACTATAAATATTCTGACAAATTTCATAGAAATTAATCTCTACATCCACATAATAATTACTATTTAGAAGACTATTTTATCCTAAAATTTTATTCCAAATTCAATTTAATATTTTGAGAGATATAATACCTTTAGACATTTGATAATTAATTGAAATTAAGCTAGGATAGTTATTATATTTAAATTTTTAATTAAAAATTATTTAGATATTTTTTTTTTATATATTTACGATTATTAAATTATAAAACTAAAATTTATAAAACTAGTTATTTATATTTTGAGAGTTTATACTTTCGATAAATCTTAATTGAAATGCAGATAATTTTACTATATATTTTAAGTTTTTTAAGTTTAAAATTATTAGATTTATTTTTATATTTATATGACTTCTTTAATTATAAACATAATTTATATTAAGATTATTAACTATTAGTAAAGAATGAATTATATATATTATTAAATAATATTTTTATTTTTATTTATTTTATATTATACTTGTATATATTTATAAATATAAATATATGAAACGAAATTATTGAGATTACAGAAGTTCAAGCAGTGGCTCAAACATAGGCCATATTTAAAACTTTATTAGTCCCTGGCATTTGGCAATGGCCAGGGACAATAGTAATTGAAAAGATGGAATTTAACATTAATCTAACTTGCTTACCATTACAAATGACAAGTTACTATTATGAATAACAAAACTTTGTAAGAACAATTAGTTTGATCATCTTATTTAGCCTCTTCCCAAGGCAACAGGCTAAAACATAAGTTATATTCATTTTTTCTGTTAGCATTTGGAATTTTTGCTTGGCAGAGTAAACTAATGTCAGCATTAGTTTAAAACATTAAATGTTATAACAACTCAATTAAATTAAACCTAATCTCATAAGCTTCACGACAAGGTGAGATACTTGGCATGTCCATCTGCGAAGGCTTCTATCTAGTGCGCCTGCCGCCTGGGACCTGCAACCGCTTCAATCTAGTTGTCATTCCATAGACTATAACAGTTGTCCCTTTGGCTAGATTTCATGGGAGATTTTTCCATAAGCCAGAGTCCTTGAGTCTTCACAGACCGTGAGTCTTTTGCATCATAATGAGGATGAGCTATGATGAAATAGGTCTTTTGCATCATAATGAAGATAAGCTATGATGAGCCAGTTCTTCTACATCATAATGAAGATAAGCTATGATGATCTAGTTCTTCTGCATCATAATGAAGATGAGCTATGATGAGCCAGTCTGCGGCTTGAAACTTGAAACAATGGAGAAACAAGTAAAAAACAATTTTTCATTCTTTGCTGTCATTTCATGCACAATCAATTTTCATTATGAATTCACTCTTCGTCATCATTTCTTCATTTATCATTCACTCTTTGTCATTGTTTCTAGTGAATTTTTACACAGTCAATTTTCATTTATGCCTTTTTTATTTTCTTATGAAACTCTTAAAAGTTCAGATTAGAAACAAAAAAAACTCACCTTTGTGTATGCTGGCTAGATTGATGGCTTGAAGAACATGGTCCTTTCTCCTTCCACCATGAATTATTAGTACTTTCACTTGAAACATTTTCCCTTTATACCTTTGTTGGTTCACAGGCAATTGGATCAACCTGTTATAAATCACTTGCATCATCAAATGGCTCTGAATCAAGTGCTTAAACTGGATCTTTGCTTTGGAACCAACACTACCAATAGCAATATAAGTAGAGGTGGTAGCAAGAGCAATAGGAAACGTGGCTAGTTAATGAGATGCATTTGAACCTCATTTTTCTGACCAGCATTCGAGTCAATAGTTGACCCAGCGTCCTTGTAATCAAAAAAAGAGCTAAAGGCCGAAGCCATTGATTTATAACCAGTATACCTCACAACCTTGAGTTATATATAGGTTGGTAGGAGCACTACCAAATTATGGTAAAGGGTATGAAATTGCCTCCTTCTTAAGCTGCTGGTTGGGATGCTTCCTGTAGAAAATCACTTGGTAAGAAAGACAACATAAGAAGGAGCATTATATTGAGCTATCTAGTCTTTACTGACCAAACCCTGGACTTATCAATTTTTCGCCAACAAAGGCTGTAACTAAGAACCTAAATGGTGAATTAATGATAGCAATCCACCCTTGGGATGCTACGCTCAAAGGTGAAGGTTGTAACTAAGAACCACATGTGATCTTGTGCCCATATTTAGCGCGTGGCTTTGACTCATTCGATGGTGAACCAATGGGTTGAACTGACTCGACCATGCCATTGAATGCTTCAGAGGAGGATGCCAAATGATGGTTTTATTATACAAGCAGGGTTCATGGCCCTGAAATTGATCTGTAAGGACGAGCTTCAAATCAATCGTCTTCGGTAAGAAATTCAACTAACTGTTCAAATTAATTGTCTTCGACTAAGCTCTACGTCTTTTGGTTTCATTTACTGTACAAAAAACAACATCTAATTTACAAAAGTACACGCATAGGCACATGGGTTGCATGCAACCCTGATGCATACCCGATAATTAATGTATAATGTTATTCCGAGTTCAAACAAATGATCAAAATGCATGTCGTGTTGCCACATCTCCTCGCTTTCTCAGCACGTGTAGCCACGAGTTGCAACTTCCAGCTATGGCGAAGATGGAGTAATGTTTTGTGTGAAAATAGGATATCAGACCAACCTTTACAGGGTCATGTAATTTTTTATTTTAATAAGAAGGTGTGCACGCTTAGTCTAACTTACTTTTAAAACATTAATAGTTCTTACCACTAGAAAAACCTAGCAACCACTCTTCTAGTTTCACCATATGAAGAAGCCATTGCAATGCCCACAAAAAATGAAAATTTATATAATACCATGTTTACTTGGTACAAATATCAATAGATAAAGGAATTATATTCTTAGACATAGGGTTAATAAATCGATAAAGTGATAACTCACAGAATTATGATCACTTGATAAATTTGTGGGTTATTGGGTTTGATCATATTTAGGATTAATCGAAACATAAATATTTTGCTTTTTCTGGTGTCGACATTTTTGTTTGAAATTTTTTATTGATAACATGGATCGCCTCCATTTTTAATTGCCTGATTACTATCTTATTGTTTGTGTATTGACATTTAAAATCGAAGGAGTTGATTAATTTGTTTGTACTATTGAAATTTTCATATTTATATAGTTAACATTAAGTTATTTGGTAAAATTTTTAGTGAAGTGAGCCTGTCGCCACTTCTTCGGCTACTGGTTTTGAGGGTGCGGCATTGTTCTTCATTTGCAGGTTGTTCTCTTTAATTAAGGTATTGAACTCTTATGCTTGATGACGTGTTTACCATACAACAACAATTTGTTCTAATACATTCTTTTATACATTCATAAGGACTCTTTTGTAGTTTTCAACGATTTAGCATTGCCTAGTATTTGTAGTTTTCTGGAATCATATGGCTAGTATGTTTTTTGGAATCGTATGGCTGGTAGTTCTTTGGAATTGTCGTATGGCTAGTATGTTTTCTGGAATTGTATGGCTATTAGTTTTCTGGAATTGTTTGGCTAGGAAAGACTGGATTATCAGGACACCAACAAAAAAGTCAGACTAGCATGATCGATCAATTTTCTTCGTCCCCTTCATGTTACACATGTACCACTCCATGGAATACGCATATACAATGTTCTCTAGAATCGTATGGCTAATAGTTTTTTGGAATTGTCTGGCCGGGAAACGTTGGATTATCAGGACACCAACAAAAAAATCAGACTAGCGTGATCGATCAATTTTTGTCCCCTTCATGTTACACATGCAACACTCCATGGAATACACATATACAATGTAGCCAACACATTTGATTACTAGCATGATCAATCACTTTCCATTCGCTACCTGTTAGACTTGCCACATGCCACTCTCCATGGAATACCCATTTACAATGTAACCAACATGTTTGTTGAAACTCCAAAAAATTATTTGGCTTGACTGTCCTTTACCAAAACTATGGTCTCATGGTTTTCTTCAAGCCTCGGCTAGGGACTAGCTATCATGCAACTTATCTTATTTTAAGTTAGAAATATCTTCGTTTTAAAAGAAAATGTGATTGTGGAAGTAAAGCTAAGTGATATAAAATATGTAGTGTTACCTTATTAGTCCCTACCATCTGGCAATGGCCAGGGACCATAGTAATTGAAAAAGATGTAATTAGCATTATTTGAGCTGTTTTGACTTGTTTCTTAATCCCAGCTCTTGATTTATAAATCAATCAATGTTTTTTAACAAGGATGGATTTACCATCTTATTTGGCATTTCCCGAGGTTGCGAGGCAAAAAGCATAGATTATAATGTATTTATTTGTACATATTTTCAAAACCATAAATGCTACTAAACTAATGCTAGCATTAATAGCTGGCATTAAATAATGGGCTCTCCCATCTCTGATAATTATCTCACTAACTTAGTCTTTTAGTTACATGGTTGCCAAACACATGGCTGCCAAACACATGGCCACATGGCTTACAGATGGCTCTTAGATGTATAGGAGGAAGATCTAAAACATCCAGCTATGGGTTCACACCTTAGAATATATAATATCGCTACAACTTGTTGTGCCCTTGCTTCAGCAAGGGAAGGGGAACAACCCACTTCACGACTGAGTCATAGAGAAAAACGAGAGTTTTTTGCAGCAATATCATTACCTGAAATGATATAGCAATGCTGGATAAGGACATGTGAGCAGGAATCTGCATATGAAACGGAAAACATATCATTTATCTAAGAAATGAGATGTATGGCATCTTTCAATGCTCAATATGTCATAAAAAGTCTTGAAAAGGAGCCATTCTTCTGCTAATAAATATGTAAAATTCAACTGAACTCTTCTTGCTGCTAGCAAATATGTAAATTTCAAATGAACTCTTCTTGTTGCTTGCATCCATTTAAAATTTTTATCGTTTTGAATGTGAAAGTAAGAAGTAATTGTTCTATAGTATTTTTTACCTGTGAAAGTAAGAACAAGGACACACTGATAGGTAATGTTTATTTCACTATATATTTTTGAAGGTTCTTTCTTTAGACAACTTATTAACAGAGAAAGCATGATGTTTCATATGCTTTGTATGAATATGAAACTTTTATTCAAAAGAACAAGCATTTGGATTTTAATAGCGGTAGCATAATTGTGAAGTAGCATAGTTATTTGGGTATAGAATTAAACATAATAACTTTAAACTAGGACCAGGTTTCTTCTCTATTTCATTGATGCTACTTACGATTTCTGTAGACTATGCAAGGCCAAATTGGATGCCTCCTGCAAGAAGAAAGCAGCTTCTTCCATCTCAAGGAGATGGAATCGTCGAACTAGATGGCTGTCAAGGTCGTCTCCGGGAATGAAGCAATCACTCTTCGCTCTTCTTAATCTGTAGGTAACAAGCAACTAGGTAACAAGTAATCACTTTTCACTTTTCTTAATCTATAGGTAACAAGCAACCAACCAACAAAGCCAGTGGAACAACAACAGAAAATAAAGATTGTGTGTGAAGGCATAGGAGAGTTGTTAATTATACTGAGTACCTCATTGTCACGCCATTACCTCCCTTACAGACTGCGTCATTGAATGGCCCGACGAAGCACAGAAAACCTACTCATTCTCATTGAAAATTCTTTAATTTTCTTCAGTAATTAGTTTCCATGGAAGCCGTAGTCAACCTTCTTTGTTTTCTATGGAAATTTGCTCTGCAAATTTCGGACCGCGTCATTGAATGGCCCGCCGAAGCACAGAAATCCTACAAAATCTCAGTCAAAATTCTTTAATTTTCTTTAATAATCAGTTTCCATGGAAGTTTTGCTTAGCCTAATTAGTTTTCTATGGAAATTTGTTCTGCATATTTTCTAAGAGCCCGAACGATCGGTGGATAAGGGCAAATCCCTCTGCAACTAGCCACACTCAAGAAAGAGTGTGGAGCGCAATTTGCCAAGGCGAAAACAACAAATTCATAAGTATATGGATTAATGCTTATGGTTAATTGGATCGCTAATGCTTTATGCATTCTACATGATAAATCTCTAGTCATGTACCTAGGAATCTTAGCCAGCAAACCTATACTCCATGCATCTATCGACGCAAGCACAATCTTTTGATGCAAACACATAAGCAAACAAAATCAAGCCACCCTTCAAAGGGGAGGGATTTTGGCATTCACCTGCACTTGCGGTTTTTTCCTATATGGGTATCTGGATCTATGTATCCATTAAAACCCTCACCTATTGATAGTTGCTTTTAAAATGAATGACGATCATAAAAACAAGTTTGGCCTGCATGAGCAAAACAAGTGTGACCTGCATGAGGATGCAATTGAAAATGTGGCCTCCATGAATATGCAAGTTGCGATCAGAGCTCTTTAGCTTCAGAGTCTGGTTGAACATGGATAGATGGGTACAACTAGTCAAGCATTAAGCAAACTCGTCATTCCTTTTGAAAGGCCATGTGGCAGTTACCACAATATTCGGCCCTGCGTCAACATTGATCACTGTTGCACCTGCTGCCCATAATTGTCGTGTTGCCAAATTTAAAGTAACTGCTCATTTTAATTGTCCTTTTGTTACCTGTTATTATGATCCACAGTGGCTGTGCAAATAAACTATGAAAATAATGTCCCCATTTTATTAGTTCATAAATAACCTGTGTATTACTATTGTTATATATAATAATAATAATATTCACAATGTTTTCGTTATTAGTTTTATTTATTTGTGCGTCGCATGTCCAAAGATGTTACTGGACTGCCAGGAGGGAGTTCTTCTTTAAGGAATGAACTTTATGGTTTTTCCAATATAGTATCACTACCTAATACTATTATTAATATTGAATGTATTCTCATTACATTTGTTCGCAGAAGAAGTTCCTACAAACCAGCAAACGATTCGCGGACTTTCACCACCGGCTATTCACACATTTGCAAATCAATTGAGGTAGTTGGAGAAGTTATCAGTTTCATACCATCGATTATAGTCAGCCTTTTCATTGTGTTAAACTTGATGGCATAGTATTTGCAAGATTGTAAGCCTTATAGCTGCTATTCTAGTAGTGTTTTGTTGTTAAAGTTCTGTTTTATTAGTTGACATGGTATTTGTGACATTCTAAGCCTAGCTACTATTTTAGCAAACAATATTGTTGTTCTTAAAGTTTATCGATCACTTCTGACGCGGTTGGAGAAGTTATCAGTTTCGTACCATCGATTATAGTCAACCTTTTCATTGTGTTAAGCTTGATGGCATAGTATTTGTCAGATTGTAAGCCTTATAGCTACTATTTTAGCAGTGTTTTATTGTTAAAATTTTGTACTAACCGTCGGCAGGGATTAGCTACTTCGCAGTGGTTCTGATTTTAAGCCATCTGGGAAAATTGGAACATACAGCTCCCACAAGGTACTCACAATCATAGACCTTCAGAAGGAAACAATAATAGAAAGCACTTATGCCCCCCCCCTCCAAAGCTTACTTTCAAACTGAACTTTGATAGAGCTTCAAAGGGCAATCCCGACAAAGTAGGATTTGGTGGCATATTTAGAGATCATGAGACTTTTCCTCTCCTAATATACTTTGAAATCATTGGCTGGGACACAAACAACTAGGCTGAATTAGAGGGTCTTTGGCAAGGATTACTCCTCTCCCAGTGTCATGGCATCAAACCTCTATAGATCGAAGGTGATTCCCTAATCCTCATCAACATGGCTAATCAACTCCTCAATGGGGCACATGTGCATTGCCAACACTTGGAGACTCGAACCTAGATTGGATGATATAGAACAATTGCTTCACACCAATCATGCCATCATATTCAATCACGTTAAATGGGAAGGAAACAAGGTCGCTGATTTACTTGCCAATTTGGGGGTGGAAAATGGGCATACTCTTCTCACTGGAGCTCTAGACATAATTCAAAATCATGATCAAAATCAAGAGTGCAAAATACTCGTCCAAAGGGATGCACCTCTCCCTGATGTGGGTGCATAGAAGGGCGTTAAATATGACGGGACACAGGTGGGGCTAGATGGGGTGACACTTGCCTACCCAGGATAACTCAGATAATTGGCTTCTAATCAATGGATCTCTGCATTTGAGAAGCATAGGGTTCATCGGCACTGTTTTAAGTGGTTCTGGATATCATATCCTATCCTCCTCTCTGGTTCATGCCTCAGACTTCGACTCTCTTCAATGCAATAGTAATGGCGGATCGCAGATCGATAACCAGCAATATGCGATTACAATCAGATTGCATCGCAATATCGACAGATCACAGAATGGGGAGACCAAAGGGCAAGGCCTCAACTTATAGTGATATGCGATTGCGATCAATTCACATCGCAATATCGCATCAATGGAAACCAAGGGGCGGAGCCTTCACACTTTCGCATGTGTCATGCCATGACATAGACCCGATGACATACCACAGAATGGGGAGACCAAAGGGCAAGGCCTTTACTTATAGCGATATGCCATTGCGATCAAATCACATCGCAATATTGCATTGGCAGAAACAATGGGGCAGAGCCTTCACACTTTCACGTGTGCGATGCGATGACATGGACCTAATGATGGATCACAGAATGGGGAGACCTAAGGGCAAGGCCTTTACTTATAGCGATATGTGATTGGGATCAGATCACATCAAAATATCACATTGGCGGAATCCAAGGGGCAGAAACCAAGGGATGGAGAATAGGCAGGGACTACCTAATGATAGTTCGAGGCCGACTGTGGCTGCCCTGGTGTTCATTATCTGGTTTTTATGTTTTTTGCTAGTGTTGCTTGGGTTTTGGCTTCCTATCTGGACTAATAATCAAGGAACCATCTTACTTTTTTTTTGTGGGCTTTGGACTTGAGAAGTGATACCATTTTTGAGGTTTCTACTCTCACTGGACTGGTTTCCCCAATGTTGGGGTAGTCCAGATTTTGTTGATACTCTACGATACCTTGGTCGAGGCCTTGTCCACTTTGTATCTTTCTGTACATATTGATAGATTACTTTTACTTTAAAAAAAATAGTAAATAGATTGATTAATTTTTATTTCATAATATGTTGGTGAGATATTTTTTATTCAATTTTATTTTAAAAAAATAATTTTTAATTACGCAATTAAAAAATCAAGATATTTATTTTATTTATAATTTAATTTAATTTTATATAATTTATATAATAAATTTTGAATAAAAATATTAAATATGTTAGCCCTCTTTCAAAATATATATATAAAAAATAATTAATGAATTAAATAAAATTAAAAATTTTAATGTAATTTATATATGGATTTCTAAATATCTTTATATTTTTTGTTATAATTTAAATTTACTTATGATTAATACATCTAACATAATTTAAAATAATTTAAAATGGTAGGGAGATCTTTGTAATTTTTTATATTTTAAAAACTTAATAATTTTATTTTAATTAAATAATATTTTTTAAATATTTTAAATAAAACATTTAAATATATTTATCAAAATATTAATAATAATCTATAATAACTTTTTGTAATTAAAATTAATTTCTAAAATATAATTAATTATATAATTGAAATTCAAAAATTCCTTTAAAATTAATATAAGTGAATTGTGGAATAAACCAAAATAGTTACAAATTAACATTAATATGTTAAATGGAGAGTTAACATTGATATATTTAGATGAGATAGAATCAATTTATTTCATGTCCTTTATTGAAAATGGGGCTTTGGATCTTTTAATGATTTTACTTAATTCTTTTTTAGAAATTTAGTATGGTGACTTTTTGACAGTCATATATTGATGATGATGATGGTTAATGTCCACTAAGACCAAACTTTGGTATAATGGACTTAAAGAAACGAATTATTTAGTTTGATTTAAGATTTTTTTCCTATGTTCAAAAATCTTGGAGAGAAGCCTTTTGAGCTCACTATAATTTTGACAACGTAAGTCTAGGAAGGTCACTATTGCAACAAAGATTTTGAAACTGAAATCTAATGTGGTTGTACGTGGGACAGAACCTTTGCATGCATGGTGTTTTAGGAACTGCCCAACTACCTGTTTCACTATGGAGCTCATGAGAGTTCGTTCTAATCTTGGCTATATTAATTTTCTTCTTTGAGCTAGTTAAACAAAGAGGTACTTTTAATCTTCTAGGGTGGGGTTGATGACCTCCTTATAATATCTTAATTTTCTTTTAACTGTTAAATCTTTCTCACGCCACATTTTATCTTTGAACTTAGAAGTAACCATATTTTTAATGTTTTTGAATGCATGATTCTTATGGATCTCCTAATGGATTGACGAGGCCCTATTGTATTTATACCAACCTCGTTTGAGCCTTAGGTCGTTTTGGCTAGAATTTAAAGCCAGCTTAGGAAATCTTTGGTCTCTTATAAGATTATAGTTATGTTACTGAGTATATCGTTTTCTAAATAAGAGTTTATACATCAATTTTTTTTAATTAAAAGATATATTTTATATTTAAAAAATAAAAGATATTAATATTTTTTTCATATCGTAGTATATTAATTATAAAAAATTAATAAAATATTTTATATTATTAGTATTAAATTTATTTTTTCTTATTTATTTAAATTTAATTATAATTTAATTTATCATATTTGCTATAATTAACTTTTAAAATATGTTATAAATTAACAAAATTTTTATGAAACAATAGATGTAGACCATTGTTGTGTGCACATCAACATGTTCCCTTGTAATGACCCCGGTAATTCAAAAAATAACTTCCATGTTTTGTTTAAAAATATATATATTTGGAAAAGCATTATTGTTTACTTTGTGTAATGAATTGGAAATGTTATTCATGCAGAATTTGAGCATGAATAAAAGAAAATTACATTCATTAACTTCGAGTAAGGAAGTTATTCTTTTATTGATAATGTTTTCTTTTATAAAATATATATATATAAAAAAAAAACAGTTGTCAAGAAGGGAAGAGAAACCCTAATTGTTTTTGCTCCTTCCTTAGAAAGGATGGAAGGGAACTGGGCTGTTTGGGAATAGACGAAGAAAGAAAGGAAAATATGTTAAGTCTGGTAGGGACTAGATAACATGGCACAAGCTGTGCGTTAAAGAAATTGCTGAAGACATTGGTCTTTCAATAAGCTTGGGGGGAGACTTAATTTGAGTAATTAGTCTTGTGGTCGGGAGGATAGACACGCAAAAGCAGTTTCTTGTTCCTAAACCTGAAGAGGTGTGGAAGTATACAGGCGAATAACACAGGTAAGTATGGTTGTGGAATTCCATACAATTACAAAGTTTGTACCATTTGGTTAATCAAATAAGAACTTAGCAGTAATCTTTAAAAGAAACTGACACGAATTCTATTTTAGAACTATTATATTGAAACCAAATGAATATAGAGTAGCTTTAATTATTTGCTAGGCTTAGGTAACTCCTCAATGATAGGAGGGTAACCGGGAGTTCTGCAAGCGACATATGAAATAGTGAAAAGCATTTGTAAGAAGTGTAGGCTATAATAAACAGTGCCGAATAAGAAAAAAGTATTACAAATTTCTTCGAAGACCGAACCAGCAGAATAAAAGACCTGTAATAGGGAAAGATAGGATAAAATCCTATACGGCTAGATGCAACAGAAAGCAAAAACTGAAGTAAATTCCTTCCAATAAATAAATCTCACAGGAACTCGAAGCATAGCTAACAGACAAGTTAGCACTACGTCTTCAGAGGCTGTGGAAAATTACCATAAAATAGCCATGACTGCGTAGAAAGGATTCGATAAATGCCGCAAGAAATCTTGATTCAGTATCACTCTGTGCATGCTTATACAAAGATGATTTCCACCGAAATTACATAATACCTAAAGCCCGAAGGGCGACACCTTGAACACTTGAAAGAAGACCAATATTCAAATATTAGAAACAGTCATTATAAGTCATATCGTTGCCGAGTGAGTGTAAAGAGTTCCTGTAATGAAAGAATACCCTTAAACAAGAACCATTCATGCACACGATAACCAAGTACATATCTATGCTAAAGCGATTATGTGCAAATCTGTAATATAGAGCTGCAACAAGCTATCTGGACAAACAATGTTTCTTAATTGAACTACTGCTGTGCCGAGGCCATAAGGGCGAATCCATAGAAGATTCTAAGGATTCAAGACCCAGCTCGGAGTTAATTTCCACAGACAAAAGAACTTCAGGAAATCCATGGAAAGATAGTAATATGCTATTAAATAACAAAGGTTTGTACATAAAGAGCGTGGAAGCGGGTTTGAACCCGATGTCCAAAAAAATCCAAAATCTTAACATAGCAGCAATGACATTCTTCACATGCGGCTAGTCCAACTGTACAGTTAGTTGGTATAGGAAAATATTACAAAAATAATTACAATTCTTTGGACGAGGGTCCATGAGCATCAAACAATAATTACACAAATATCCACACATTTGGAATATGAAACCCCAAGTCGGGAAAATCTTGCAGTAGCTCTCAACAAAGAGATTACATGATGACCTTCAACATTAACCTAGCGGAACCTGCCATAAAACGGATTGGGTGAACCAGAGAACCGGCACCCAGTCTGCAAGAGTCGGGTGACCTAAGGGACAATGGACTCACATGGTGGCGGGCGAATCGAACCCTGAGGGTTACCATTTTCCCAGCTTCAAATGATAACCAACCTGTCATTATACAGGAAAACCCGTTAGTCTTATTAGGCCGCCATAATTTATCACCTAAAATCCACAAGCAAAACAAACAAAAATGTCACCTGTGTAGACGTTGCCCTCGGCCCGATTCTGGGTGGGATGAGCAAACGAATGAATCTTGCAATAGCGCCCTTCGGAAACGAAATAGGGCAGCAGACAACCCTCGACACTCGTTTTACCTGCGCATGAGGAGGGTAAATGAAATGCCTCCGCCATCACCGCTGTCGAACAGAAAATACAACCATAAAATGAAGAAAACAACTGATATACCTCAACCAGAGCAGGCGGCAGGAACAAGCGATGGTTCCGGCTCAGCATAGAAAGGCAGAGGCAAGGCGAGTTTGGCATGAAGACATCTACGAAAGCCGCTACGCTGGAATGGCCGAAAGAACTCATGGAGGCGAATGTATACCATATGAAAATTAAACCCTAATGACCCAGCTTTGTAAATCGGGAATGGCTTACGAGGATCAGATTCAAAGTCGCGGACCAGAGTATCACAATGATGAAACCACGTCGAAGATGGTTATACACGTACACAATTCAAATTGTATTACATTGTGGTTGTGAAACGTGAGGTGATGGATGGAAAATATTACCCTTGCACAGCCAAGCAAAGCCAAATAGATCCTATCTTGATAGATATATGTTCTGTTTTATGTAATCATGGTAACGAGGAAAAACAGCTGAGAAAGGGATCATGATGAGGAAACTGCATTTTACAAATCGAGGTGGGTGCGTTGGATACGAAGGGAATGAATGTTGTGGTTATTGATTATGCCAAGTTAGAATGAATCATCACATGAATGTTTCTTTC
This sequence comes from Pinus taeda, assembly GCA_000404065.3. NCBI lineage: Eukaryota > Viridiplantae > Streptophyta > Pinopsida > Pinales > Pinaceae > Pinus > Pinus taeda. The sequence continues at coordinate 202,850 of APFE031642606.1, forward strand.
CCGATATTCTCGCTAACCAGGGGAGTGGAGTATCACAATGTTTATTTTCCGATATTTTCGCTACCAAGGGACGTGGGCTTATCACAATGATGAAAATGGGAATGACTTTTGTGTTGATGGGAATCATTATGTGTTGACGTAGCAATAATGACGGAGTGGAGGATCGTGATGATAAACCGATGTAGAAGACGGCTATAGGAATTCAAACGTGGGATGCTGGATGGAAAATATTAACGTAGTGGCCAAGCAACGACAAGCATCTTTAAATTAAATTTTATAGGAATTCAAACGTGGCAGGTTTGCTGGAAAATATTACCGTTGGAGCGGCCAAGCAACACCAAGGATCTTTAAATTTTATAGGATCCTTCGTGATAGATAATTCCCTCTGCTCGAGCCCCGTTTGTTTTCATGCGGAGCGCTTTCTGTTGTAATAAAACCTCTCCTTTTTTTTGTTCTAATTAATTTCTTTTCTGTTGAAATTTTTGTCATAAATATTTTGACAGAATTCGGAGTTCAACTTCGTTGTGCGTTAAGCAAAGCAAGAGATGAATACATTGTGCAGATTCATGAATGGTGATAGTGAACATCTGCCTATCCGAACAAATCTATCTTATTTACTGAATATTATTCTGATTTGGCTTCATGTTTGTTTTATGGTAATTTCAAATTGCCAATGGCGAGGGAGTAGAAAGAGAATTCATCCGATCATCAATAACTCAATATCTTCTCATTGAAGCCACTCAAATCTTATGGAACGGCAGGGAAGCAGCGAGGGAGGTCGTCCGATCATCAATAACTTCTTCTTCGGGTAAGTACTATGCTTTTCATTTTTTAATAAATTCTTTCTGGGCATTCCTTTCACAGAAAGATATACTTATGTTTCATATTGAAATTCATTTTAGACGGTGCATGGATTTCTTCTACCTCTTTAAATATATGATAATATTAATTCATTTTAAAATAGTTTACTTATATTTTATTCTATATAAAATTATTTAATTTTTTTATTTAAATTTTATTT
>APFE031642632.1:0-11658 GCA_000404065.3 Pinus taeda
AAAATGGGTATGTATCCTATATCCTCTTTGGCTAACCCCAACAACTATGCAACTGCTATGTTATGTAGGCTATGCAGATCACCTAATAATGCTAAGTTTTCGATAGAATGGATTCCTTTGATTGATTCCTATGTCAATTCCCACATTATGAATTAGGCCACTATCCTATCTGATAACCTAGCCATTGTCATCACCGAGTATTGTCAAAAGAGATCCTCCTCCGTAGAGAACCTTCCTCCATTCTATTTCAGTGCCTACATCATGGATGCCATCTATTTTTGCACTAAATTTCCAATCATGGGTTGGAAATGGACCTTGCAGGACCCCTACCCTATCCATCTCAACCATAAACAGATTTGGGAATCCCATTACATACCTCATTTCTATAAAATATGCCATGTCGTTATTTTACTATTGCATCAATTAATTTTTAACAAGAAAGCCCCCAGGTTTTCCAAAGAAGCCGCTACAGACCTTCTAGTAATGGGCAAGTATTTTTTTGAAGAATGGTTTACATACATCAGGGTTTGTGGCAGTACAACGGACCTGCATGTCCTCCCTTTGTATGTCTCTAATAAATTATTAACAAGAGAAATAGCCCACCAGACTGTGGGAAAAGGCTTGACCAAAGTCTTGAAAGAAAGGAAGAAGTTATTTTGGCCACCTTTTCCTATTCGGTGCGGTTCCTTTTCATTAGCAAATTTTAACCGTGCAACCAAAGAGTTAGTAAGCATAGAAAGCCTCAGGCTCCATACTTTGTTGAAAAGGCAATTTGATCTAGACAAAATAGCACATAACATTACTACTACAATAAAGATCAAGCCTTATAATCATGAGGCTAATAATTCTAAAGACCTTTTATAGTCAGCTGAATCCTTCAAACAAGCGCTCTAGTGGGAAAGGGCAAATCTGAGTCCTGGAGATTTTGGAAGTTTTCTGGAGTTCAGAAACAAAAGGATCGAAATAATTCCACTACATTTGTTAAAAATTGAGGACAAGCCTACACCCAGTGTGACTGTCAACAACAAGGGACCTAATTCTCGCATAGAGTCTCAAATGGATATAGGGAAAACACTAGATACAGGGAGAGCCCAAGACACTGAGAATATAGCCGAATCCCGCAGGAGGTCAGACGAAAAGTAGGGTACGAGCATCCCACCTAGAGATATCTGTTCTGAGATCAAAAGTAGTAGTTTGGAGCATGAGTGGGATCAATCTAATAAAATACTACAAAACACTCCCAAGACGACAAATACCCAGGAAACCATGGAGTATCAAACTCCCTTGCATATTCAGAAAAATACAGAATCTGAAACGATGGATAAGCAAGAGTCAACGTCTCAATAGACTGAAATCATTCCTGCTTTGCCCACATCGGAAATTATCTTAAAGGTGATTGAAATCCATCCTCTAGATGTGTTCTACAACCTGCTGCACAAGGTTGTAGTAAGAAGACAGAGAAAAAGGAGGAGGGTAGAGATGCCTGAAATCCCACTGGGAGTGAACCGATGGACATAGTCTGGAAGGAAATTCCTTCCAATCCAGTCGCAAACTTGACCAGATTGTCGCAGTTTACAGGGGCATATGCAATGACCACCATGGATAAAGCTACTGAGATATCCGTTTTGTTGAAGGAAAAGGAAGAGAAGATTGCACAACTCGAGCAACAACTCGAAACAGAGAAGGAAAATGTGAATGGGAAGGCCACTGAGTAGCTACCCCAATTGCAACAGAACATGGAGGTGTTGAAGATAAACCATGAAGTAGACATATCGGCCAAAAACACACAACTCCAAGACTTGCAGCAAGCCATGGAAATATATAAGGATGTTGCTACTGTCAAGGAATTCATCAAGGAGGTGCTAAAGCTAAATTCTCTCTTATTAAAACAACAAGAATAATTTTTCCAAAAGATGTCACATATTGCTCCTTTTTTGATCATCAGTGATCAGCTAACAGATAAGGTGATTGACCAAAGAACTGAATTTACTAATCTAAACACAAGAATCTCAAAATTCATCGAGTGGGAAGAAACAAAAGAGGGAAGAAAAGCTAATCTGCCCGAGATCGAAGAGACACATAAGGACATTCTATTCACCGATTGGGATGTGTGGATCAAACAAGCTGAATTAGTAGTGGCAAGAGCGACCAGGGCATCGAAGAACATAGTAAAGGTAGTAAACCACACATTGTTTGCCACTAACTTGGTGAAGGAAGGCAACCTGAAAGAACTACCCAATTTAAATGACTTGCATAAGAGATGGAAGGAAATAGCAGAAATCCAAATGGAAGTAATCACAAAGATAACAAAGGCTGACTGGGAGGCGTATTGGCAATACCTTGTCAAGCCACACAGCCAAATCATGACCCTTAACTGCTCACTCCATTCGACTCAGCGGATGCTGCCACCTCTCACAGATGTTATTTTCGCAAGACAGGTCAGAACATAGTATGGGGCACCTCCTCAAGTCAAACTGATGGCCGATATATGTGATTTAAAGGACAAGCTGGCAGACAACAAATCATTATCATAGCCTCTGCTCATCAAGTCACTTTTATTTTTGGAGTTAGTTAGCTAATTAGGAGGAAGGTTGTTTGAAACCTCCTCAAATTTTTGTATGATATATTTTTGAACATTAGTTAGAATAGTATCTATACCCTTCTCATGCATTTAGAGGAGGGTCCAAAATTTTATCGAAAACATTTGCAAAGAATGTACTTTTGTAAGTTTGTGGATGCTTTGGTGAAATTATGGAACGTGATCATTTTTTTTAAATTTAGACTACTTTCCTTTGTTGATGCACCATTGTATACTTGGAAGATAATTTGATTTGAAGAAATAAGTTGATCTATGTCAGTAGTCAAATGAGCAGAACTTCACATATATGGTACTTCTATCTTGTATGATTAGTTCTGTTTCTATTTGATTAGTGATAAGACTTTATTTTCATGAATTGTATATGAGATATGTTCTTTTTGTTAAGTGTTAATTGCTCTATTGTATGATGCCTAGTTGAAATTGTTTATTTTAATATATGAATCATCAGATATATGCGATATAATCAATTTCCTTACATCAAAAGGATCTTATGAGGAACAAATCATAGATGGACATTAGCATGTCTTGCAAATCAACCATAAACAAGATCAAAACCCGATCCCAAAGTATGTTGTTAAGATGGAAGATCTCTATGATTTAAAGGACAAATTTAAGAAAATTACTAACTCCAAAAATCAGAGCTCTACTCTAAGATTTGAAGTAGTAAAACTAGGATCTACTGAAAAACCCCAAAATGTCAACCTAGGTCTTGTTTTGTCATCTGAAGAAAGAATATCATTCATTAAGTTGTTGAAAACATATAAAGGTGTCTTTCCCTGGGATTACACAGATCTCAAGACCTATGATACCTCTGTAATTCAACATACCATACCAATGACTTCTAATGAAAAGCCAGTTCAACAGAAGCTTAGGAAAATTCACCCAAACTTTGAAAGTCAAATCAAATCCGAATTGAACAATCTTCTGAAAGCCAAAATAATTTTCTTGTTAGATACTCAAAGTGGGTATCAAATATGGTCCCTTTGAGGAAAAAGAAAGATGATAATAGGATTTGTATTGATTTTAGAAACCTTAATAGAGATTGTCAAAAGGATAACTTTCCTTTGCCTACCATGGAGAAAATATTGCAATCAGTTGTAGGTTCTAAATTAATGTTTTTTCTAGATTGATTTTCAGGATACAATCAAATTCTTGTACATCTAGATGATAGATTGAAGATAACATTCAGGACCAAGTGGGGGACATATTCTTATCAAAGGATTCCTTTTGGACCCATTAATGCAGGTGCTACATTTCAACATGTTATGTATACTGCTTTCAAAAGTCTAATTAATAAATCAATTGTTATTTACCTAGATGACATTATAGTCTATTCTAAGGATAGAAATGATCATTTAAATGACCTAAAACACATTTTTGAAAGATGCAAGAAATATGGCATTTCTTTATATCCAAAAAAAACATATTTTTCTTTACCAGAAGACAAACTCCTTATATTTATAGTGTCCAAGAAAGAGATTTATATTGATCCTTATAGAGTCCAAGAAATTCAAAAGATTCCTCTCCCACATAAGAAAAAGACCATGCAATCATTCCTAGGCCAAATTAATTTTGTAAAAAGATTTGTTCCAGATTTTTCATAGATTGTCCTACCCCTTCAAGCAATGATAAGAAAGAACACAGTTTTCAAATGGGGTAAAGATGAAAGAGAGTCATTTGAGTTGATAAAAAAAGCCAGTATCAATGCTCCTTCTTTAACAACTCCTGACTTTCTCAAACCTTTTGTGTTATACACTTTTTCATCTGATACATCATATGTAGCTATTTTAACACAGTTGAATGATCAAAATATAGAGGCAACCATCTCTTTTTTCAGTTCCAACTTGCAAGGTGCCAAGTTAAACTATTCAGTTGTTGAGAAACAAGATTTTGTTGTTTTTAAAACATTGAAACGTTTCAGATCCTTTCTTCTCAAAACCCATACAAAGATAGTAGTACCTTACCCTGCAGTAAGACAATTATTGATTCAAAGAGAAGTAGGGGAGAAAAGAGACAGTTGGGTTATCGCGCTTCAAGAGTACGATGTAGAAATCCGACCACCTAAAATTTTTAGGAGCCAAGGTTTTTGCAAGATGCTAACTAGAGCTTCCCACTTATCAGCAGAAGAAGACCAAGGTAATGAAGTGCAAATATCAGAGGTAAGCCTCAATAATGCACAATCACAGTATGCTGATTTGAAGTTTTATTTAAAGAATGGATATGCTCCTATGCATCTCAGTTATAAAACAAAGCGTGCTTTAAGGTTAAAATCAAATCAGTATGAATTAATTGATGATGTATTGTTTAGAAAAAACTATGATTCGATATTATCAAGATGCTTAAAAAAACCTGAAGTTGAAAAGGTCATGTAGGAATTACATGATGGACCAGTTGGAGGTCATTTCAGAGGAAACACCACAGCTCACAAAATCCTACATGCAGGTTATTATTGGCCAACAATATTCAAGGATGCACATGAATATGCAAGAAAATGCAAAACTTGTCAAACTGCAGTCGTAAGAGAAAAGAAACCAACTCTCCCTTTGCAGTGAGTCAATATCCAACAACCATTTGAACAATGGGGATTAGATATAATTGGTGAGATTGTTCCTAACTCTTCAAAGTATCACAAATACATCCTTATAGCTACTGATTATTTCATAAAATGGGTAGAAGCTATCCCACTAAAGATAGCAAATACATAAAATATTACAAATTTCATTGATTAGTACATAATTGCCAAATTTGGCTTACTCATAGCTTTAATGTTTGACAATGCATCTTATTTCTTTGAAAATACAATAGTAAAATTTATTTTAAAGTGAGGTTTCAAATTAAAGTATTCAACCAACTATTATCCACAAGGTAATGGATTAGCATAATCAACAAACAAAAACCTTATCAGAATCATCAAGAGGACTATAGACCAAAATCATAGGAATTGGCACAAAGCATTGACATTTTCTCTTTGGGCAGACAAAATTACACAGAAGGCCTCTATCAGGTCTTCTCCTTTTGCTTTAGTTTATGGGAAAGAAGTTGTTCTCCCCACAAACATAGCAATCCCATCTCTCACCCTAGTGCAATTTATTGCTGAAAACCCTTCCTCTTCTCTTCAAGAAAGACAATTCCAAATTCTTAAGCTTGAAGAAGAAAGAGAAAAGGCTAAAGCAACTCACTTCCATCATTAGCAATTAGTCAAAGCCTCTTTTGATACAACCTCTTCCAGCCATAATACTTTTGAAGTAGGTGATCTAGATTTGAAATGGGACAAAGTACACGAGGAAAAAGGTAAACATACCAAATTCCAAAGACTCTGGCTTGGCCCTTTCCAAATCATTGAGAAAATTGGTCAATCAACATTTCTTTTATAGAACTTGTCAGGTAGGATGGATTCCTTGCCCGTTAATGGGAAAATTCTAAAAAAATACTTTTCCTAGAAGATAACCTCTTCTAATTTTGTACCATATCACCTTTAAGATTCTTAAGAAAATAAAGGTTAAGTAGTATTTACTTTTGGCTTCTCAAGATAAAATCTTTGATAAATTTTTTATTTTTTTGCTCCTATAAGTAGGAAAAGTTAAAGAAATAATTAGGACATTTGAGTATCAAAATAAACCTGATTTCTTCGGAAAAACTTGACCTTACTAAAACATTTATTCTATGAACAAACTCTTATCTTTATAAAGTATAAATGTTTTGTTATCAATCAAGAAAAGAATCTTTAACCTAGTAAGGACATTCTACAGATAAGTATCTTAAAACTCTATCATTATCATCCAAAACTCTTAAACAAGCCAACGATTCACCCCATCTGATAAAATTTTCATTTTTCAAAGTGTAATTCTAAAATATGCAAAACATAGAAGATAATATGTCTCATTACGAGCTTGTTTACCATGATCACAGGGGAATAATTAAACTATTACCAAAATTGCATACCAAAACAGGGTAATAGCTGATGATATAATCAATAAAAAGACAAGGGGTCTCATCAACAGCCAGCTTGTTCAGTTTAGTTACAACTAGTGAATGGCATTGCCATTATTAGGTTACCAAGCCTAGACAATGTATTTTAAGGAACTTAAAAAGAAAGATTATATAAGAAAGAAAAAGGACAAGATCCAAATGAGATTGAAACAAAGTGACTATCATTTTTAATTTTGGAAATTGCTTCAGATGGGACAATGAGTCATTTTTGGTTAAAAGATAACTTTGTCGAGGCTATAAATGCCGTTGGCAGCAGAGGCTCTATCTGTGATAAATGAGTAAACAACAAAAACTAACATGTGGAAGACACCTGCTATATCTCTTTAAATCTTAATAATGACTCATGCAAACATTTATATTTTTATCACTACAAGAGAAAAGTAGTTGAATAAACAAGTTGAGTAATTGATTATGATTTTAGAGAAATGTTGTTTAGTTTATAACTCATGTAATTATTATTCCTATAACTCTTCTAATTTTGAAAGTTCTAGAAATTTCAGAAAACCATAAGAGGTAACTGGTTCTCCTAAGTGAATTGCCAATTATTTTACTATGTAACAACCCCCCCATTTGTATATAGTAATAGCTAATATTAGACATATAATTGGGGACCCTTTTAAATTTTTAATCTTTGAAAAATAAATCCTAACTCTAAGAAATTGCCTTGAAAACTCTTAGAAAACAACCCAAGTTAAGGATCCGTATCGCAAATCGAATTTCACATTTTTTCATGTAAACACCTTTAAGTAATCTCAAATTGTGATATGCGATCAAACCTCCCGTTGTGATATTCCGATCAAAACGCCTTGACAATTTGAATCTCACTTCACAGTGATTGCAAATAAATATGCCTTGTATCCTTTAACGATTTGTGAAATGTGATATTGTGATAATCGCAATCGCATTTCACATTATAAATAGGAAACAATATATTACATCTTTTAAAAGTTGCGATGCGTGAATAAAGCACCAAGTGAGGGAAGTAATTTTGTTAATGGACGGTTTGACAGGGTAATTAATGTTTAGTAGCCTGAGGAGAAGTAATGATGTTTCAAGTTATGGCTAGTTAACGTTGAATATCTCATTTAAAATGCTCCCACAATTCAAAGTCATTTTAGAGAGCTTTCAACCTTAATTTCCCTATATCGTCTGTGCTGATATATCTTTTCCATTTCAAGCGAGCTTCAAAAGACGTGTCATTGAGGAAGGTGATGCAAAAACAAAAAAAACAGAGCATTACGGAATCTGAGCTATCAGAAATGTCTCCTATATTCTTTGATACGGTTTGCAACACCGATGGGGGAGAAACAACATGGGAGGTCATATACAATAGGCTTGAGGGTAAGCATCCCAAAGTTACTATCGTAAAGGCAACAACTGACTCAATAAAACCTTCAGAAGTCCAATTCAAAGATGCTACATGTTCTTTCCTTCACAGAATAGGAGCGAGAGTGAAAATACTCCCATATACTGATATGGTTAGATGGGTGGTGGAAAACCTCATGATTGAAGACAAGCAATTTAGAAACTCGAGAATGGAACTCATGGGGTCATTCAAAGCTGAGGACCCGAAGTAAATGTAGCATATATTTGACCCTCAGCACATATATGACAACTCATACCTTGCCAACTTTTCAAAGAAGAACGAAGAACCTTTCAAGATGATCCAGGGTTGGAGGGTATTGGAGAACAAGTTCAAATTCGATAAAACACTTATGTATCCTATAGCCTCTTTAGCTAACCCAAACAACTATGCAACTACTATGTTATGTAGGCTATACAAATTACCTAATAATGCTAAGTTTTCCATAGAATGGATTCCTTTGATTAATGCCTGTGTCAATTCCCACATTATGAATTGGTCCACTATCCTATCTTATAACCTAGCCACTGTCATCATCGAGTATTCTCAGAAGAGATCCTTCTCGACAGAGAACGTTCCTCCATTCTATTTCAGTGCCTACATCATGGATGCCATCTGTTTCTACACTAAATTTCCAATCATGTGTTGGAAATGGACCTTGCAGGACCCCTAGCCTATCCATCTCAACCATAAACAGATTTGGCAATCCCATTACATACCTCATTTCTATAAAATATGCCATGTAGTTATTTTACCATTGCATCAATTAATTTTTAATAAGAAAGCCTCCAGGTTTTCCAAAGAAGCTGCTACAGAACTTCTAGTAGTGGGCAAGTATTTTGTTGAAGAATGGTTTACATACATCAGGGTTTTTGGCAGTATAGTGGACCTGCATGTCATCCCTTTGTATGTCTCTAATAAATTATTAGCAAGAGAAATAGCCCACCAGACTATGGGAAAAGGCTTGACCAAAGTCTTGAAAGAAAGAAAGAAGTTATTATGGCCACCTTTTCTTATTCGGTGCGGTTCCTTTTCATTAGAAAATTTTAACCATGAAAGCCTCAGGCTCCATACTTTACTGAAAAGGCAATTCGATCCAGACAAAATAGCACATAACATTACTACTATAGTAAAGATCAAGCCTTATAATCATGAGGCTAATAATTCTGAAGACCTTTTACAGTCAGTTGAATCCTTCAAACAAGTGTTTGAGTGGGCAAGGGAAAATTTGAGTCCTGAAGATTTTGGAAGCTTTCTAGAATTCAGAAACAAAAGGATCAAAATAATTCCACTTCATTTGTTAAAAATTGAGGACAAGCCTACACCCAGTGTGACTGTCAACAATGAGGGACCTTGTTAGGCCCTTATACTACTAGTGCAACCCCTTATTATTATTAGTACAACCCACTTATTATATTGATGTACCCATGTAGTGCCCATATCGTTACTATTGTGCCCCACAGAAGCCCACTATTGTTATTATTGTGCGCTTACATTATTATTGTTATGTCGGCTTTGATTATGTTACGACCCCTTAGACTCCTATATATAGAAAGGAGGTCTTTTCATTTGTATGATCCAAGAATTGTTCATTTATGTAATGTAAAGGAGGTTGCCCCCTCGAAGAGGCTGAATTCTAAGGCGTTTATCTATATTTTCTATCTTTTCTTGAGCTTGTTTCATAACTTTTGGTATCAAAGCTTTGGATTCTAGGGTTTCGCTGTCCCAAACAGGTCATCGTGGCATTTTCGCTATAACTTTTTTCTGCGACGTTTCGGAAGCGAAAAAAAAACCCATTTGAGATGAAATCGCACTAAACCTTGGGTCTGAAATTCAGAGCTTTTCGCGCTATATTTGCGGAGATATGATTTGAGGAAGTTGGTCTTTTTGCAGACTCCTAAATTACATTCTAAACAGGTGACCTGGGGAAAATCGTCATAACTTTCTCTCTGAGCATCGGATTGAAATTTCATAAGAAGGTACAGAAAGAGGAAGGACTGTAGTTTCTTGTATATATTTTTTAGAGAAAAAGGTTGAAACAGTCACACATGGCACCTTGTACAAGTTCACTCTACTGAACTAGTCGATAATCAGGTCATTGTGGGAGATTTGGCATAACTCTTCCTTGTAGAATCCAATTTGAATCAGACTGGTGGCATTGGAAAGAGGACGCAGAGGGATACTGCAGGTCGAAATTTCTGAACTTAAAGATCTGAAAGTATAGAGTTACAGTGATTTCAAGATCGAGCTCCTAAAATCAAGAAAAAGCAAGATGAGGAAGTTTGATGGCAAGGATCCTGTAAACTGGATACTTCAGATGGAGCAATATTTTGATCTACATGGTGTACCACTGTTACAAAAGATATGTATTGCATCTTCATATATAGAACCGGATCAATTTTTATGGTATAAAGGGCTTTGTTCTCGTAAAAAACTTGTTACGTGGTCAATTTTCACGGAGGAAATGATAGCACATTATGAGGATACAAAGAGCAACACCTTCTTTAGAGCAACACCACAACAATTGGAAAGAGTAAAAGGTATTTGTTACATAGTGGAAAGTAAAATTATGGCAACAAGGAAGTCTACCTCTCACAACTATAAAGATGGAAGTGTTGTTTCTCCTAGCCTTCCACAACCGACAAGGGTTACACCACAACAATTGGAAGAAAAAGAGAAAAAGGGCTTTGTTACAATTGTGATAGCAAATGCACTAAAGGTAATAAGTGTGCTGAGAAGAAATTATATTACATAGAGTATGAAAAGGAGGAAGAAAAGGATCAAGAAACATCAAAAGAAGAGGATATATGCCAGAACCCAACCCAAGAGAAAGAAGAAATGAATCATACCATATCTTGTAAAGCATTGGCAAGGATTACCACTCCTCAAACACTCAAGGCAGAAGGACATATCAAGAAGAAAAATGTGAAAGAAGTGAAAGATCACATCGAGAAAGAAGAAATGAATCCAACCATATCTTGTAATTCATTGGTCAGAATTACCACTCCTCAAACTATCAAGATAGAATGGCATATCAAGAAGAAAAATGTTCAAGAATTGAAAGATCACATCCAGCATCAAGAAATGAATCCGACCATATCTTGTAAAGGATTGGAAGAAATTACCACTCCTCAAACTCTAAACATAGAAGGACATATCAAGAAGAAAAAGGTTCAAGCAGTGAAAGATCGCATCGAGCATCAACAACAAGTTCTCCAACTTTTAAAGGATAACGTCACTTTGGTGAAAAATCAAATGAAACAACAGGTAGATCAACATCATAGTGAGAAATGTTTTGATGTAGGTGATTGGGTATTTTTACTGCTACATCTCAAGCAAGCTATTTATGAGAAGGAAATTTTGGCAATACTACATGCACTTAAAAAATGGCGACCTTATCGAATGGGAAGGCTCTTCAAGGTCAAAATGGATCATGATAGTCTTAAATACTTTTTAGAACAACTATTATCTTTAGAAGAAAAGAAAAAATGTGTCACCAATATGTTGGGTTATGACTTTGACATCATCTATAGAAAATGGAAGCAAAATTTTGTTGCAGATGCACTCCCCAAGAAAGGATGAGGATGTGGAAGCATTGTTTGTTGTGCTATTTTCTATTATCCAACCAGATTGGATAAAATGAAGCAAGGGATGAATGGAAGAAGGATGAAGAAGTATGGGGCCACAGTATTCAAAAGTTGCAAAA
>APFE031642637.1:0-18049 GCA_000404065.3 Pinus taeda
GGATAGAGACTCCCTGCGAGGAGCATCATGTCTTATTTTGTAATCGAGCTCTGCTCTATTGGAGGTTGCCCCCTTGAAGAGGCAAGTGAACATTACTCTCTGAATAATAAAATTATTGCTATTCTATGTTCTGGGTATATTTTCTTTGCATATTCTATGTTCTGGGTATCTTTTCTTCGCATATTCTGTATTGGTATCATTTGCAGGTTAAGAGCATAACAGAGTGGCACAGATTCAAGGGGAGCTTCCATCAATTCATTACTGCCTTTTTGGTTCAGATATTGATTTGCTACAGTCTATTAATAATTCCCATAATGATGTTGGTTCATGATGAATTTGCAAAACCTTATGTTATTGTTGCTAATGAAATAGTTCTTTGGTGCATTTGTTGATTGATGAGATGGATGTGATCAGATTTCATGGTGAAAAGTTGGCACATGTTCAGTGGGAGCATCTGTTATGCTTCTAATAGTTCAATGCTGGAATTGTGGTTTCTTGAGCACTCCTTGTTACATGATGGTGTTTATGATGAGTTCATGGCTTGCTCACTGTTTGTTGGCATTGATGAGAATATTTATATGGTGTTTTCATTATGCCATGGGTAATCACTGATGCATGGGTTTCATGTGGTGAAGTTATGGATGATGCCTATATGTTGCTTGAGTTTCATTTTGATGAAACTATTGATGGTGTCTTATTCTTATATAAATAAGGAAGATATGTATGATCATTGAAGATGTTGCTTGATGATGCTGGAAGTTCTCATTGTTTTCTCACCTGTTGTTGATGCATCCACATGCTACATATGGTGTTGTGATTCAAGAGATTGATATTATTTCTTGAGGATTGTGGCTCTTCTCATATTTGGAGAGAGTATGATGAAGTTGACGACATGAGGTCAAGGGATGAGTTGTTGATAGAGCTTTATTGAAAAATCTTATGATTTTGTTACAATTGATTTGTGATGCTTGGAAACATTTCATATTTGGTCACATGTTGATGTTATTGGAGATATTGATGCTACATTGTATTATCTTACAAAACTTCTTGATGATGAGGATGTTCATGCTCCTATGTTGCCACCATCAGATGATTATGTTGCAGATTCCTATATGGTCATGACTATCATGGTCTTGCTACCTCATTGTTGAGGTTCCTGTTTTTGGTTGTAAGTGTCATATATGTCTCTTGACTCAAAGGTCATGAAAAGACCCATGTTGTAAATCATTATAAAATTCACTCATGTATGGGCCATTGGGATCAAGTCATGTCATGTATGTAACCCCATTATTTTGGGTAATTGATGTAAAATTGGATCCAATAAGTAAACAAGTTATGTTGGGTGATTGATGTAATCATGGGAGCATAGATTCATTGGTGATAGGAAAGGTCATATTTGTTTGAGTCATATAGCTGTGTACTTTTATTTTTTATATTTAGAAGGTCCAGCATATGCTCAGGGGGAGCATGGTTAGGGTACAAATTTCATAATTCATATTCACCAGATTAGACCTATAGAGATTACCACTATAAGGGAAGTACTTCATTCAGCCTAGTTCAACCATTTTCCTTTGATGTCAAAGGGGGAGAGAAGACTTGGTGTTTGCAGGTGCTTTGTAGTTGGTGTCCAAACACAAAAGTGGTTTCCATCAAGTCTAAAGGGGGAGATTGTTGCCATTATGGCCAATGTGTTGTCCTTGATGGAAACCTACTTGTTAAAGATGTACTATATGTCAACATTGTGATGTTTATGGAACTAAAGTAGAAATTGGGAATATTGGTACATATGTTATAGAAGATATGGATAGAAAAATGGTAGTTCAGGTACAAATGGATGGAAAATGTAAATATTGAGAAAGGATACGTGGTTCCTGTGAATAAAATTCATGTACATACATAGGTCTTGTAAGCAAAAGTCACGTCCATAATCTGATACATGGAAATATGCGTACCAGGGGTCATTTCCATGGTGTTTTCTCATAGTAATTGGGGCAGAAACGTACGTTTGATCTCATCAAAGAATACTAACGACATTACCAAGGGATTTACCTGAGGTATTGGCTAAGGAAAAAACTATATAAGGATATGGAGATAAAGGTGTTGGGTGTGCAAGTAATGGGTTACTGATATGTGATTTGATCTGGAACAGGTGTGCACCAGGGAGCAAGGAGAAGATATGAAAGTGTTTTGAAGACTAATGAATACACTTGCTTGATTTTTTTATGATTGTAGCTAACAATGATAGATATGTGGTTATATTGATGATATGTTATGAATGTATGATGATGAATATTGTGGAATGTGAAATGTGTTTACAACAAATGTATGCTTTAGTAATTTAAGATTTTTACGTTGGTTTGCTTTTGAATAGTCACGTACATACGTGGATCTGTTTCTAGTTAGTCATGTATATATTCTGAGATATGTTTCTTTAGTACATTTAGATCTGTATGCAGGTGATGCACTTGATAAGAGCGTATATATGCAAGTCTTCTGAATAACAGTCATGTATATATTATGAGATAGATCTAGTCAAGGTTTGCAGTGTTGTTCGATGATGACTTATATTACATTTTTTGTTGTTTTTTGTCAATGATGTTTTGATATGGATGGTGTATACCTATTATGGTTTGGTTGTGCATTGATATGATCTAGTTGTTGTGGTTGATTTAGTATTTAGTGTGATGATGTTATTGTGATTCGGTTGGTTCAATGATTTTATTTCAGATTCAATATTAAGTTTGGTATTGAGCATAATGTTGGGTGTGGGTTCAATGTGAAAATATGATGAAAGATGGCCTACAGGTTTTGATGTTTTGAGTCATGTGGATCTAGTGTGAAACATTCTGAAATGTGGTCCATAAAGGGTGTTGAGAGTTGGAGCCTTCAGTGAGGGAGTTAGAGCTTCCTTCCAATGGTAGCTGGTAAATTTGTTAAGGGAGTAGGTGCTCCCTTTTGGTCGGAGCCAGTAAACAAGATTCAGGGGTTGTAGATTCCCTTCCAGCAAGTGTTAAATAACGAGTGGAGGTTATAGCCTCCTGCAATTGGGTGCCTACGTACTGGTAATAGTCTATGCCAGTACAATATGTAATGAAGCTTTTCTTTATAATAAAAATAAGAATACAAAGATGACGGGAATAGTGGTTTTCTACCACATTTGGTTTCCACCTAAAATTTTCATGTTCTATGTGTGTTTCTTATGTGTTGTTATTTATCTGTTATTTACTAGATACTAGATGGTTAGTGAATCAATAATGAAATGGCTAAAGTTAAATCACTGATGGGATTTATGTTAAATTAAGTAAATTGGGTATACACTGTTTTCCTTCACTAAAGTTGCGTACACATGTTGGTTTCATAAAGAAAAAATAGCATACAAAATTCAGAATATGAAATGAAAAGTTAAAGAGAACTAAAAATATTGATTCAGCCCCCCCCTCTCCCCCCCAATATTTTTTCTAATACATAGGACATAAAGGACACTTCTAAACAAGAATTCCAAGTATTTTTACAGGTAATTTACCTAACATATTGACCCAAAATAAAAACTACTCAAAAAGCATTCAAACCAATTACAAAGAGGGACATTGTTGCCTTCTTCCTACCCGTCATCTTGCTGAGGATAGTTTGGCCCTTCAACCTCCATAGGAGCATGCATCTGTGAGAAAATTCATCTTCACTTAACCCAACTTGGACCGAATTCTTTGTTCCTTGGTTTTTGGAGGTAATGGATAGAGCTTCCACTTGCTGCGAGAGAACCACACTATGAAGTTTGTTACATTTTGACTCTAAAGAATCAATTCTTTTCTTTTGGAGAAAGAGAAGGTTCATAATGTTGGTATTATGGGTAATGTTGACCTACTTAAGTTCAATAAGTTTACATGAAATTACCAATAATGTGTTGTGGTTTACCTAGGTGATATATTCTTGTTGTTGAAGAGCTTGTCATATTTCCCTTGCAATTTCATTACCCATAGTCAACTAGTTCTCACCATCAATAGAAGCAAATACTAGAAAGAATACTGAACTGAAGGGTGCTACAGGTCTTGGAACTAGACAAGTAGACCACAAACCAGGTGAGAAAGTATGGTCCATAAGCCACATATGAAAACAATGATAAGCCAAGCTTACCTTGAATAGAGATGCCAAAGGAAAAGGGCTTGAGAATTAATAATTGCATGAACAGAGCTTGGGGACAAGATTGGAAGGAAACAATTAAATACACAAAATATTATGGAAACACAAATATAAAAATGCATAGAACAAGAGAGACAAACATATACGTGGTTCAACCAATTTGGGCCATGTCCACAGAGAAACAACCATTCCTTCCTTTTATATTATCCAACAAAATGAAGAGATATGACCTATAGTATATATGTTGTAATTTCCTCTTCACTCTCACACAATCTCCTCTCTCTTTCTCACTCAGAATAATAATACACATATGCAATACAATTCCCTCATATAAACCGAGGGGTTTCCTCCTAGGAAAAAAAAACCCTAAATTAAACATAACTTCTACCATCAGATCATCTGCTTAATGAATGACCTAGATTGACTAGGAAATTACAATATTTTACAAGGCAATTTTTCATTTATTTTTAGCTTTGGGGGTGTTTCACCCAAACACCCACCAAGGGGGGTGGATCCAAAACATGCAACCACCCCCTGGACCCCCCAAGAATAATAAGTGGGGGGGGGTGGGGGGATGGGGGTGGGTGGAGCCCCCCAAACATTGGCCTCCCCCCCCCCCCCCCAACGTTTCAGGGATTGGGATCCAAACGCGGTTGAAACAAGACCCCTGAATCAGGGAGATAATCAAGCTCCACATCCAACAATATCCCACTTGGAGACTGATTATATCAACTCCATCATTGCTTCAATTGATGGAAAATGCTTCCAGTTTGGACCGGGTTATTTCTCATCTTCATCATCATCCTTGAAGGCCAATTGAAACTGAGTAGTAGCTTAATTTCACCCTAGTGACAACTTTTGCGAACATATCTATAGGATTCTGACTAGTGTGTATTTTTTCTAGCTTCATCTATCCATCTTCCAACACTAACTATATGAAATGGTACTTGAGCTATATATTTTTATCCTTGGAATGAAATGTTGAGTTCTTTACAAGATGAATGGAACTCTGGCTATCACTGTATAACCTGCCCATCTCCTGCTTTTTGACCAATTCATTCATAAACCTTTGTAACCAAATCATTTCTTTACTAGCCTCTGTAGCAACAACATATTCTTCTTCCATTGTTGCACTTCCAAAAATGTTTTGCAATTTTGAAACCAAATTGGCAGTTGTTCCACCTATAGTAAACACATACCCTGTGGTGCTCCTCCTATTATCTCTATCACTTGCCATATTTGCATCAACATATCCATGTAGAGAAATGTTTGAAACACCAAAGAATAATGCTCGATTTTTGGTACCTCTCAAATACCAGAGAATCCACTTCACTTCCATCCAATGCTCTTTTCCTGGATTGTTCATATACCTACTTACAACTCCCACTGCATGTGCAATATTAGGTCTTTTGCATACCAATGCGTACATTAAGCTTCCAAGAGATGATGTGTATGGAACTTTACACATATAATCCATCTCTTCCGGGGTCTTGGGACACATCTCCTTGTAACTTAGTTTGAAATGGCTATCCAAAGGTGTACTTATTGTATTTTCCCCCCGAACACCCACCAAGGGGGTGGATCCAAACATGCAACCACCCTGGACCCCAAAAGAAATAGTGGGGGGGGGAGCCCCCCAACATTTCCTCCCCCCCCCGGCCCCCACCTTTCAGGGATTGGGATCCAAACGCGGTTGAAACAAGACCCCTGAATCAGGGAGATAATCAGGCTCCACATCCAACAATCTCCCACTTGGAGACTAATTATATCAACTCCATCATTGCTTCAATTGATGGAAAATGCTTCCAGTTTGGACTGAGTTATTTCTCATCTTCATCATCATCCTTGAAGGCCAATTGAAATTGAGTAGCAGCTTAATTTCACCCTAGTTACAACTTTTGCTAACATATCTACAAGATTCTGACTAGTGTGTATTTTTCTAGCTTCATCTGTCCATCTTCCAACACTAACTATCTGAAATGGTACTTGAGCTATATATTTTTATCCTTGGAATGAAATGTTGAGTTCTTTACAAGATGAATGGAACTCTGGCTATCACTGTATAACCTGCCCATCTCTTGCTTTTTAACCAATTCATTCATAAACCTTTGTAACCAAATCATTTCTTTACTAGCCTCTGTAGCAACAACATATTCTTCTTCCATTGTTGCACTTCCAAAAATGTTTTGCAATTTTGAAACCAAATTGGCAGTTGTTCCACCTATAGTAAACACATACCCTGTGGTGCTCCTCCTATTATCTCTATCACTTGCCATATTTGCATCAACATATCCATGTAGAGAAATGTTTGAAACACCAAAGAATAATGCTCGATTTTTGGTACCTCTCAAATACCAGAGAATCCACTTCACTTCCATCCAATGCTCTTTTCCTGGATTGTTCATATACCTACTTACAACTCCCACTGCATGTGCAATATTAGGTCTTGTGCATACCAATGCGTACATTAAGCTTCCAAGAGATGATGTGTATGGAACTTTACACATATAATCCATCTCTTCCGAGGTCTTGGGACACATCTCCTTGTAACTTAGTTTGAAATGGCTATCCAAAGGTGTACTTATTGTATTTTCATTCTTCATATGAAATATTTCCAACACCTTTTCTATGTACTCGCTCTGAGACAATGTTAATTTGCGATTTTTCCTGTCTCTAGTTATTCTCATACCAAGTATTTGTTTTTCAACACCCAAATCCTTCATTGCAAATGAATTTACCAATTTTCCTTTGAGCACATTTATTTCTTGCATGTTAGGCCCTGCAACAAGCATGTTATCTACATACAATAGCAATATAATATAATATAACTGCCGTCATTTTTCTTTTTCAAATAAACACAATGGTCAGAGTGACATCTAGTATAACCTTGTTCAAACATAAGCCTATCTAATTTTAGATACAACTACCTTAGACTCTGATTTAAGCCATACAAGCTCTTCTTCAATTTGCACACTAATTTCTCCTTCCCTTTGGCCTCATACTCTTGTGGTTGTTTCATATATATTTCTTCCTCCAAATCCCCATGGAGAAAGGTTGTCTTTACATCTAACTTCTCAAGATGCAAATATTTTGCTACAACTATACTTAGAATAGTTCTAACTTTAGTCATTTTAACATTAGGAGAAAACAATTCATCAAAGTATATACCTTTCTTTTGTACAAACCCCTTCACCACAAGTCTAGCCTTATACCTTTTTTTACCTCCATCTTCTTCTTTCAACCTATAAACCCATTTATTCTGCAATATTATTTTACCTACATGCAACTTGACTAAGTCCCAAGTCTGGTTATGCATCAAGGAAGTCCATCTCTTCTTCCATGGCTTGCTCCCACTTCTTCCTAGTTTCCACCTACATTATTTCTTCGTATCTTTTTGGTTCACTAGAATCAGTCAACAATACATAATATAATGAAGGACAATACCGTTCAGGGAGTCTACTTATCTTGGTATATCTTATAACACCACTTTCAGGTGTTTGAGGTACATGTTGTTGTTTTTGTGGCAATTTTACTTTTTCTATGATCTCATCAAGCACTGTGTATTCTTTGTTTTCATTTTCCTGTTTCTTTCCCTGCATCTGATCCTTATACAAGAAATTTTCATTGAATATGACGTATCTTCTCCTAACGATTTTCTGATTTTCATAACCATAAAAGCAATAACCAAAACCATTTACACCATATCCAATAAAGGTGCATATCTTTGATTTTGCCTCAAGATTTTTTCTATTTTATTTATTGATATGGACAAAGGCTTCAGAACCAAAAGTCTTTAAAAATGAGTAGTTTACCTTTTTACCTATTCATGCCTCCTATGGAGTACCACCATCCAAGGAACTTGAAGACCCTTTGTTTATTAGATAAATAGTAGTATCTAAAGCATCTAACCAAAATTGTAAGGGAAATATTGCATGAAATATGATGCACCTTGCAAGCTCCATGATTGTCCTATTCATCCTTTCTGACACACCATTTTCCTATGGTGTTCCAGGAACTATCTTCTCTCTTCGAATTCCATGCTCTAAAAGGTAGTTATCAAACTCTTTGTTGCAATATTCACCTCCATTTTCTGATCTGAGACACTTCAATTGTTTTCCTGTCTCATTCTCAACCAAAGCTTTTCATTTCTTGAAAGTATCAAATACATCATATTATTTCTGAATACAATAAATCTAGGTTTTCCTAGTTACATCATTAATAAAAGTAACATAATAGTGAGAACCACTGAGAGATGATATCTGAGCAGGTCCCCATACATTTGTATGCACAAACTCTAATTTTTCATTATTCTTTTCTTTCCCAACTTTGATAAATCTGACTCTCTTTTTCTTTCCATAAACACAATTTTCACAGCAATCCAAATCAACATGCTTCAAACCTGGAAATAAATTTCTTAAGTGAAGAATTTGCATCCCCTTCTCACTCATGTTCCCGAGCCTATAGTGCCACAATGTTTTATTTGCTCCTATGGAGGTTAATGCATTAAAATAATTATAAATACCATTACATAAATACAACGTACTAACGTTTTCTCCTTTTGTTATTGCCAGGGCTCCTTTAGTGACCTTCCAGGTTTTATTTGTAAAAGTAGTTACACAGCCTTCACATCCCAAATTCCTATTGAAATTAGATTCTTCTTCAGATATGGAACATGCCTTACCTCCTTTAATAGCCATTGGTTTTCATTATGTTTTTTTATAAAAACCTTACCCATTATAATGATTTTACAAGGTTTATCATAACCCAGACGAACCTATCGAAAATCTCCTTTAACATAGTCATGGAAATGTTTCTTATCAGGTGTGGCCTAGAATGAAGCCCTTGAATCTACCACCCAGGAATCAATAATATTCTTTAATGAAAGAATCAAAGAATATTGCAACACATCACCTGTCACATTCGCTTCATGATTGTTCTCTTACTATCCATCTCCTTCTTTTCCCTTCTGAGATTTGCAATCATCCTTCAAGTGTCATTTTTCCCCACATTTCCAGCAAAATATGCTTGATTTGGATTTGGATCTACCTTTTCTTGACTTAGTATGATTTCCTAGGCTTCTTCCTCTTTTCATTTTTCTTCCCCTAGTCTTTACAGGGAAAGCATTACTTGATGTCTCACCGGAGCTTTTCCATCGCATTTCCTCACTAAGGATGGTACCAAAAACATCATCAAATTTTAAAGTACTAGTTCTGGAGACAAAGTTACTAATGGCCATAACTAAACCATTCCAAATTTATGGTAATGAGAATAGAAATAATATATCCCTAACTTCATCATCAAAATTTACCCCTACAGAACTTAATTGACTAGTAACTGTATTAAACTCATTTAAATGATTAACAATAGATCCACCTTCTGACATATTCATATTAAACAAATGCTTCATAAGAAATACCTTATTCAAGGTTGAGGGTTTTTCATATAGTGTTGAAAATGCAACAAGATGATGGAGCTTAGTGAAAAGAAGTCACCTTCACTAAGTGGTCCTGCAAGCTATTTTTGGCACAAAGTCTATTTTAAGAACAGTCTAAAAATAGAACAATCGAATATTATTAGCTCTTAATAATATTTGGACTATAAACATTATCTTATTCTCTTGGAGCACTTCAGTTCGAGCTATGGATGTGGCACATGTAGTTGCCAGAAGGAAATATGTGGTTCTTATGGGTTACTTGAGCTATTGCATGGAGGACTTCAGTTAGGACTTCAGTGATTGAGTTCTCTGGAGTTGGATCAAGAGTTGATGGAGTTGTGTTCAGTTTGACTTAGTTGAACTAGTTGTATTTATTCTAACTGATCAATAGACTATGACTGGTGTGAATTAGTTATTAATTAATTCACTAATTATTAACTCATAAAGCAACTGAAGAATACATCAGTTAACTCAATGCATGGACAGTTCAGTGGAGACAAGTGTTAGAGGTGAGTGAAAGGGCAAGACAACTGTTAGTTGTGACTATAGTTGTGCATGAGATTTGCACAATCAGATGGATTGAGTATTTCCAATGAGGATTGCGTGGTATATCCAAGGGAAATACGAATTTGAATCATTCATTCTTTAGTATTCTCATGCAGGATTGCGCAGTGGAGGCAAGCAAGAAGCAGAGGAGATTTGAGCCAGTGATTGATTCAGATCTGAGCTGGTTTGTGTGTAACAGGTGGAGATAGTACTGAGTACTTGTGAGGAGTATTGTACTATGTATTGTTACATGTCTCAATCAATATAATATACAGATAGTTGGGCTTTTTCAGCTTTATGCTTTCCCCAGGTACATATTGGTGTTGATATGTGTGATTGATGCTTCAATGTGCGCATGTGAATGTTTCTTAATACTGCTAAATTGATGATCAACGTAGAGGAGGTTATGTATTATGCATGTATTCCACAATTAGTGTATAATCGGGATAATCTCTGTGAATATGTGTCATATTATTCAAAATTTCTACATATAGTTTCTCCAAGGCCCTCATTAGACCTTCCATTGTTGTTTCCTTTGAAATATTCAAGGCTACCGACGCTGCCAAGCACAACTGTATTGTACCTAATTCTTTTATGTCAAGAATATCCCATTCTTTGTTTGCGATACCTATTGGCTTCTTTGGTTTTCCACTCAATATTAGGTACAAATCTTTCTAATACGAATAATATTCCATCTGCATCTTCCACAGCCAGTAGTTTTGGTCATTGAATTTCTCAACCTTAAACCTACCATCTTCCTACATTGCTCCCACTTGAACCAAGAACCCTTCTCTCCTATGAGTTTATCACCCAAATAAACCTTCGACACTGATATTAGTTGTTATAAATTAATTAATGGAGCAATGAAATAAACAAAATATTGTGGAAACACAAATACAAAAATGCAAAGAACAAGAGAGACACAGATATACATGGTTCACCCAATTTGGGCGACGTCCACAAAGAAACAGCCAATCCTTCCTTTTATATTATCCAACAAAATGAAGAGATGCAACCTACAATAGATCTGTTGTAATTTACTCTTTTCTCTCACACAATCTCCTCTCTCTTTCTAGATCAAAATAATAATACACATCTATAATTTAATTCCCTCATATAAACGGAGGGGTTGCCTTCTAGGGAGAAAAAAACCCTAAATTAAAGATAACTTCTGCGGTTAGATCATCCTAATCAATGACCTAGATTGACTATGAAATTACAATATTTTTCAAGACAAATTTTCATCTATTTTTACCTTCAAGGGTGTTTCCCCTTAATCCCCATCCGAGAGGGGCTTCAAACATGCACCACCCTCCCCTGGACCCCCCAAGCAGCAATAGTGGGGGGACAATCCCCCCCACACCCCCCGGTTGAGGATTGTGATCCAAAAATGGTTGAAACAAGACCTGTGAATCAGGAAGATAATCAACCTCCACATCCAACAGAGCCAACATCGAGAACAAAACACATCTCAACACCATAAACATTGGGAGAACTTGAAGTGCTAACCATATCCCACTAGAACCAAACCTAATTATCTCGGGAACAAGACACGGATAAAACCATTGAATACTGCCACATCATGAGACCAAAAGAACCACCCAGGGAGAAATAAAATCACCACCAAAATCCCAACCCAAGAGACTCCAATCCAAAAAACCTAAAATTTTCCTTAACAAAGAGCTCAAGTTCATGCATTTTCCCACTTGTCAGACCTGAAATCATCTTTGTGCATTGAATAGTCACAATTGAACACCCCATACCGTCCTTCCCAAGACGCAACCAACTGTTGGCCATTGAAATTTGCATGATGGATATGGAGACCATTTAAAACCCACTTACAGAGAAAACTAAGGGATAACAGGAAAAAAAACAACTAACTTTTTAATATTGGTCAATTAGTTGATATCTGCATTGATTTATGCACATAATTCGTCATTTATGCTAACTTGCATGGTAAACTAAATCTGAATTATATTTTTCATTAGTTTAATAATTGAATAATGATACCATTGATTTAGGATTTTCATCATATTTTCTTCCACTTGGTAGTTATTACTTGATAACTTATTATCAGTAATTTGTTGCTTTCAAGATAGTTTTTGTCTTTGAAGATTTTTATTTAATGACCTTTTGGATATTAGTTTCCTTTTTCCATGCCACTTTTCAAATGATTTTCAAATATTTTGACATATTCCAAACCTATTCGAAGGAATGAAGTGTTGAGCGTAGAGTAGTTACAAGTCTAGCAATTTTTCTGGGATTGTATTGCTCTCATTCTTTCTTTGGCATGCCATTTCTGAGATTGATATTTCTCTTTGCACTGATTTCATACTTTGTTCTTAGATCTTAGGCCATACTTTGCCTTTGTTGTGAGAGATATAGGAGTTTCTTTTGTACTGCTACTTTGTAACTTATTTAGTACCATTGGCTTACTTTTGTTGCCAGTGAATGTACATTAGTAAAATTATGTTATCTTATCTTATCTCCACTTCTTGCCTGTGAATTCTTATCACCTTTGGAACTTGTTAATATTAGTTATGAAAAATATAGCCAAATGATGAGTACTATTGTGTGGCAGGTACCTTACCCTAGATGAGGCTGATTGGTTGGTAGATTTGGGCTTTGAAGATGACATATGATAGGTTTTTGATCATTTCAAATCTCAAAGGAAAACTCTTCCATTCTCTGTAACTATGCCAACGAAAATTAAAATTTTCGCAAAAAGTGCTCTGGTGAAACTTGTGATGGTAAATGTAGGCAGGGCAAGTGCATAAAACTTGGATGTCATACAGAAGGTTGAGTATGTGAAACAAGAGGCAAAGATTATTTATTTATTGGAGTGTTTGCAGAAAACACCCCCTCTTGTTCTCGTTTTTGGTGAGAACAAGGTAGATGTTGATGATATCTTCTTTTGAAATGTGTTGAAGCAGTGGAAATACATGGAGGGAAGGATTCGGAAGAAAGATAATATGTAATTTCATCCTTCAAAGCTTGCAAAAAGTATTTTTTGGTGGTGATAGATGTTGCTTCGAAGGGGTTGTATTTACCTGACGTTTAGCATGTTGTCAGTTATGATATGCCTCTAGAGATAGAGAACTATGTACACAGGATTGGATGGATTGGAAGGTGTGGAAAAATTGGAATTGTAACCACCTTCATTAACAAGAACCAAAGTGAGACTACTCTTCTTAATCTCAAACATCTATTGAAAGAGTCAAAATAGAGGATAGCACCATTTTTGGCAATGCTTGATGACCCTATGGAGAATGTTGAGGACATTGTTAGTGCCAATGGAGTGAAGGGTTGTGTTTACTATGGGGGGCTCAGACATTGTATTGGAGAATGTCCAAAACTTGAAAATCAAAAGAGTATGGAAATTGCAGGTACAAGGCATGATTATTTTGGTTCAAGTGGATATGGTGGGGAAATTTGATATTTACATCCCACTTTACAGTTATCCATTATATATGGATGAACCTGCCATGTAGAATTAGGACTTGGTAAGGCTTAACTCCTAGGATTTTCTTTAATTATATTCCATCATCCATTAAAGTGGACAAATATTGGTTTTATTTGTGATTAACCATTCTTTGTAATTATATATTCACATGATGCACTTACGTGGGACTGATTATAAAGAAGCTTATAATTCAAAAAAAATGAGATGATTTACGTAAGTATGTCCAACATGATCTTACAGAGGGATTCAATTGTTTGCTCTTTTCTAATAGTGGAACCTTGACTGATCAAAGCACTAATTTGACTTCATCAATTACATAGTTTTTTTGGCTTGCAAATAAAGTATTCTCGAGCAAATGATACATTCCATTTTGTTTCATATCTTATTCAATTGATATCGCTTTTTTTTGTTTGTCCTTTTTATCATTCCAAAACCATTTCAATTCCAGAATTGCAACTTTGTGAGATGCATTTAGAACTTATTTTATTGTGGAAGTGTAGGCCAATGCAACTATGTTGTACTTTGATTGGGTGCTCGGGTTCTTATTCCTATGTTACCTTTGTACATCAATAATCCCATATTTGGTTTATGAGTGTGGACAAACTACTCAGTACCTAAAATTGTTCTTTTACTTGTCAACAAGGAGAAAAATTAAATTGTAAATCAAAATCCATTGATATATTTATTTATATCTATTAACAAATATCATGATTTTGTAGTGTATTTGTGTTAGCCTGCAAGTGTGCCCACCATTGTTTTGCATTTTTGGCACGGTGTTGTTTGAGCATGGACGCAATGGAAGTTTTGATGAATGAAGGGTTCAGTTATTGCTGATATATGGAATTATAGGGATTTTCATTATCAACTTCATAATGTTGAGATTTTATGTTTTATTAAATTGGGAAAAAACCTCATGTAGGTGACAGCAATAGGATTTGTTGCTACATTAGCTCCATTTTGTTGAGGAGGAGTTAACGCATCCTATATTTGTTGTGAGAGAATTTATGATTCTGTTTTATACTCCTAGCTATAAAAATATAGGCCTGTACAGGATATTGTGATGGTAGAGAGTGTGTGAGGAAATAAATTGTTGTAATCTCCTGTTTAATAATAATATTGTCGATGCCTCTGTTTTGGTGGATGTATCCCAGATTGGTTAGGTGAACCACGTTAAATCCTTGTGTTATTTTTTATGATTTTATGTGCTGTGTATGCCGTTTTAAATTTCCGTTGCGCATTGTTTCCTCCAACAATTGGTATCAGAGAATGTTGTGGAGCTGGTATGTGTGACAGAGCTGTGGAAGGTGGAGCTTTGTCGTTGGCGCGGCTTCTTCAGAAACAGTCGCACCAATTTTTGATAGAGGAACGGGTTGGCGCGATTTATTTTGGAACGGGCGTACCCATTGGCGCGGTTCCGAGTGTAATACTCGCGCCAGTGCGCCAATATCCCAATTGGCGTGGAAACGATGGGTTTAAGCGCGAAAATTTTGTGACTTATACCGATTTTTGTTCTAGCGTGGATCTTCTGCTGTCAAGGAAGTGCCAAGTCCCTTTCGGCGTGCCAAGCATTTTTTCGTTTTGGTAAAAATTGTAATTTTGTTTTTTTTGTAATCTGAAATTTGTACAGCAGAGGGATTGTATGATAAGGTAAAGGCAGCATAGTATAAGGAAAAGGCATCTTTTAAATATTAACTTTATTTATTAAAATTTGGAATTGGATATTGTTTGTTTGTTACAACATGGAAAAAACTCAAAGTGTTCGTTTTGAGATCAAGAAGTTCAATGGAAAAACAACTTCGAGATCTTGAAAGTTAAGATGTATGATCTGCTTGTGCAACAAGGCATGGTGAAGGCGTTGTTGGGAAAATCCAAACATCCTTACAACATGACAGATGATGAGTGGAGCGAATTGGATGAAAGAGCATTGAGCGGTATTTGACTGTGTTTGGTGGATGATGTTTTGTTTAACATCGTGTCAGAGAAAACTGCTGCTAGTTTGTGGACAAAGCTTGAGAAGTTGTACAAGACAAAATCCTTAACCAATAGGATTCTTCTGAAGCGACAGTTGTACAGTTTATGAATGAAGGAAGGTACATCTAATATTGATCATTTGAATACCTTTAATACTCTCCTGGTGCAATTAGAAAGTATAGAAGTAAAATTTGAATCAAAAGATAAAGCTATAACTTTATTATGCTCATTGCCCGAGTCATGGGATCATTTTGTTACTTCTATAAGTCTTAGTTCATCAGAAACCCTTGAGTTTGATGATGTTGTTCCATCTTTATTATCTGAAGAAACAAGGAAAAGGTCAAATTTAGAAACCTCTACATCAGAAGCAATGATGGTAAAAGGTTGTTCTAAAGAAAGACACTTTAGTAGGCACAACGAATCGCGTTCAAAATCGAAAGGGAAGAAGAGTAAGGTAAAGTGTTGGTTTTGTGGCAAATTGGGACATTTGAAGAAGGATTGTTGGAAGAGACAACAAACATCTAAAGAAGACTCTTCGACAGAGAAGAAAGAAGCAAACACGACAGATACAGGTTCGGCATCCGGTTCAGGTATGAGTAATGACATGTTATTAGTTAATTTGTCTAATCATGATCAACATTGGTTGTTAGATTCTGGTGCATCAAATCACATTTGCATTCATAGAGAATGGTTTAATACTTATAAATTAATCATTGATGGAGTTGTTTACATGGGAAATGATGTCACATGTAATATTGTGGGAATTGGGAGCATCCTGCTGCAAATGTTTGATGGGACAACTAAAATTTTAAATGATGTAAGACATGTACCTGAATTAAGGAAAAATCTCATTTCACTAGGAGCACTAGACACTAATGGATATAAAACTGTTATTCCAGGTGGAGTAATGAAAATTTATAAAGGAATTTTACTAGTAATGAAAGCAAAGAAGGTTGGATATCTTTTTCAGTTAGAAGGAAGAATAGAGTCAGATCATGTTTCTACGGTGTCTGAAAATGACAGTAGTTCTATTCATTTATGGCATCAAAGGTTGGGCCATATGAGTGAAAGAGGTTTAAATATTTTGTCTGATCATAAGTTACTTCCTAATCTAAAGTCTATTAAGTTAGATTTCTGCAAACATCGTCTATTTGGGAAACAAAGTAAGCAGAAGTTTAAAACTAGAAAACATACTAGTAAGGAATCCTTGATTATATCCATTCTGATGTTTGGGGTCCATCCCCTACAACCTCATATGGAGGATTGTCATATTTTGTATCTTTTATTGATGATTTCTCTAGAAAAATGTGGGTCTATATGTTAAAAAGGAAGTCTGATGTATTTATAGTTTTCAAATAGTTTAGAGCATTAGTAGAAAACATCACTGGAAGAACCATTAAATGTTTAAGAACTGACAATGGTGGTGAGTTTACTTCAAAGGAATGTGACAATTATTGCAAGGATGCTGGGATCGAAAGACATAAGACCACTGTATATACTCCTCAGCAAATGGAGTTGCTGAACGCATGAACAAGACTCTTTTAGAAAGAGAAAGAAGTATGCTAAGTAATGCCAATTTGCAGAAGGAATTGTGGACAGAAGCGGTGGCTACAGCTTGTTATGTGATAAATCGATCACCATCAACGGCGATAGGATGAAAAATTCCTCAAGAGGTATGGAAAGGTCATCCTTGTGATTATTCTAAACTAAGAGTTTTTGGTTGTGATGCATATTCTCTAGTGCCGAAACATCAGCGTTCTAAATTAGATCCTAAATCAAAAAGATATAACTTTGTTGGATATGGTGATGAGACTAAGGGATACAGATTGTGGGTCCTACTACTCACAAGATCATCATCAACAAAGATGTTAAATTTAATGAATCCTCTCTTGCACATTTAGATGTAGATAATAAATCGAAACAAGATAATGTATCTCAGTTTCAACACATTCAGTTTGAAACCAGTTCTAATGATAGTCAAGATGAACATGGTTTAGATACAAGTCATGAACAAGTTTCAGATGCAGATCATGAACAAGTTTCAGATGTAGATCATGAACATGTCCCAGATGTTGATCATGAAGAAGCTCCTACAAATAATAATTAGCCAATTGTGGAAGTACCAGAAACATCTTTAAGGAGGTCTACAAGAATGAAACGTCCTCCTAAAAGGTATGATGATTATTTTACTTCAGTTGCTTTAACCGCTAACGATGATGAACCTTTGTGCTATCAGGAACCTGTAGAAGGTTCTAAAAGTGAAAAGTGGAAAGAAGCTATGAAGGACGAGATGATGGCATTAGACAAGAACGACACGTGGTGTTATACGGGAATAGTATCCACACGGATGTTGCTATTCCCACTAAGATTGGTGGCTATCTTAGAAACAAACAATCAAAGTCTACTATTGATTCCTTTTATGAAAATAGATGAGAGGAGAACCAAGAGGGCCAACATGAGTCTTGCGCTCGATTTCCTCTCCTTCTTGATAGAGTTTT
>APFE031642660.1:0-20184 GCA_000404065.3 Pinus taeda
TGTGGCTTCTTACAACCAAGTAGACTCGGAGTTTAACTTATCATTTCTCTTAGAATGAAGTGAAATAGGACTATTGGGCAGATCCCAAGGTCCTTGAGGGGATGTTAGTAAAATATGTATGAGGGAATGAAGGGGAATTAGTCATGCTTCCATTGTTATGCAACGAAATAAATTCCATGGTACCAATGTTACTGATGAGATGAGCCCTTCTTAACAAGACAAAAAGTGAATAGGAACTTGCTTCTGCAACCTCAAACTGCCTACCCAGCCTAATACACCTAGAATTTTTTCTTCCTTTTGATTGGGTGCACTTGAACAAGCAAACCCTGATCTTCCTTTTTTCTTTTGATTTCCCTCCTATCTAAATGTACCGTTATCTCTTCCAAGGGCCCAGATTAAGTAGTTGGGCTCCTTATTTTCTCTACCTATCTACTCATCTGCCCAGCTTAAATTGTTTGGGCAGATATTTATTCTCTATTCTACAATAGCAAATTCAAATATGGAGTGGTCTAGATTGAACTGTTTGGCAATCCATCAAGTGTGATAAACAACAATATTTTCACATTGTGAACTTGCAAATAAGATAGAAGTGGCATTTTGACTGGCCACTTTCCTGGTCTTTTGGTTTGGGGTTCATTTTTACTATTTTTTCTGACCAATTCATTTTCTTTCCTTTTGATTATTCTTCTAAGGCATACCCTTTTTACATTTTTCAATTTTCTTTGTCTGTATACAAAATATGGAACCTTTGCAGCATGCAAGGATGAACATATTTGGCACTTCCATAGTCAATCATGAAAAATGAAACCTATTGGTATAGGAACCTAACAGAGTAGAAGGAAAATTTCAAACAGAGTGAGGAAAAGGTGAAGAGGATTATCATATACTCTATAAAATACCAAGTGATTCTTCATGTAAAAGAAATAAAAAGTGCTATAGAAATGTACAATTCCCTAACAAAGTTATACGAAAGAAATGATAATAGCAACAAATTAACATTTAAGAATTATCTTTGCAATAGTAAAATGACTAAATCAGATTCTATGACATCTTATCTTATTCAAATAACTCAAATTAAAGATCAAATTATAGCCACTAATCAAAAAATTAAAGATTTAGAATTAGTTACAGTTGCTCTTTGTGGCTTTTCTTTTCCATGTAAATAATTCATTCAAGGAGTTATGCACCTGGAAAACTACAATCATTTGATGATATGTGGGATGATTGTATTGAAGAATAAATTAGGTCACAAGTTAAAAATGAACCTCAAAACAAAGAGACTCAAGCCATTGTTTCTCAAAATAAGAAAGATAGATCAAAATAAGAAAGACATATAAAAATACAAATTATTCATCTTTAATAATCTTGGTGAGTATGCATCATGATGCCCTAAAAGAAAGAGGAAGGAAAAGGCATAAGATTCTACGACCAATGTCAATTAATAAAATAATGATGTGAAGCCACCTCTAAAGAAATCAAATAAATTATTCATTTGAAGAATTTGATAATTGAAAGATAAGTATTTATTTTCTTCCCATCCTTACTTCTTAGCTATTTATTATTCTATTACTTGAATCATTGGTACTTTCTTCTTATTATTGATATAATAAAAGGAAAAAGTTTAAGGAATGTTGTAGTACATGGAAGTGTAGTAGGGAGAAGGAATTTCTTAGAAAGGAAAAATAAAATGATGTATAAATACTTAGGATCATAGATGATCAACAAGAACTAAACTCTACAGGAAACAAAAAACCTATTGAAATCTTCTAGAAAGTAAATTGTAGAATTAGGTTTCGAATATTATATAAGACTCATTTAACAATTTGAGGGATATCTACAATGAGGCAAGATCAAAGAAAAACGTTCCGACAACACTCAAAAGATAAGTAATTTATATCCTTGCATCTTGACTATTAATTTTTTTCCTTACATTTCTTTCTTTTTTTCTTACATCACTTTACTCAAATAATAATTGCTTCTTTTATGATATCTTGAATAAATTTTGTAGGGTTTTTCCTAATATGGTCTCTCAAGTAAGAGGGACCAAGCGATATTACCACAAGGAAGATTTGAAGATGAAGGATTTTGTACAATTTTTGGTTGAGTTTCAAATCCATATTCATGGACCAAAATATCTCAAAATTGAACATTTCAAATTAATATACATATATGGTGCATTGGCAATTATGATATACGTGAGGAAATAAGTGAGACTTCGCATAAATAAATGACCATATTAGTAAATTAAATAAATTATGAAACACATATTAATTCAGCTCTATTACATACTCATGAATGAATAAATTGTGGATACATTTTAGCTAATTTTGATGCTAGAAGTATCCCTCATTGAAGGAAATGATGAGGAATGCAAAAATGATATTGGTTGGGTCATAAAGGATTTTGACTAATAAAGTATGTATACATTCACTTTTGAGGGCAGAAGGACTTGGTAAGGATGAACAAAAGTGAATGTTCCATGGAAACTTATATTAGATACATCTTCTCCATAGAATCCAAACAGAATTAGTTAGCAAAAGGACGTTACCATGTCAAACAATGGAGATAGATGGAACTCACCGTTAAATAAAAAATGCACTTGGGTAGGTGACAAAGGACTCTGACCAGAAAGGTTAATATTTCAAAGGAAAATTATCTTAATAAGTTAAAAATATTTAATGCCTAGGCTAAGGTCATGACTAGAAGAGTTTTATAGGTTTTTCTGAAAAGTTTTATTGTTTCATAGGCGACATTGTCCTTTCCTATGATAGTTTAAGTTCGTCATTAATACATTAAGTTCACCCCTTATCATCATTATAGTGTTCATATCTACACCATTATACATCAACATGGCCAATAACATGGAAAGAAACAACATCACCATGATCATCAATGTACTGGAACATAAAAGGAACATTAAAATAAAGCAGGCATAGATATAGAGACATCAGGATTGGTCTGAGACGAGGGAAAAACCCACTACGGGAAAAACCATTGCAAATCTTATTCTTGTTAGATGGGCATGAAATGATGCAAGGAAAGAGAGTACAACGATCCATAACTTTATCTATGGAGAAAAACAATAATGATAGTCATGAAACATCTATAATGAAGTTAAGGATCAGAATCCTCATACTGATGGGTGTATTATGCTATCACAAACTAACGTCAACTGTTGTACATTGTTTTCATTGTTTCAAACATTGCTGAGAACTATTACCACTATCAATGAGTATAATAAATATGTTTGCAGCATATACTAACAAATCAGATCTACAGAAACCAAGATCTACCAGATCATTGAAGTCAAATAAAGTCAAGATGACAAACTCTAAATCTAAACTCGAGTTGGTGTCATCAAAGCTGTGTGTGTTTGACTGAAACATTATGCTATCTCTCTCGACCACTTTATGCAGGTGTCTGTCACTACACAATCAGCCTTAAGAAGTATTTATGCCTACTAATGTCGTAAAATACACCTAAATCCCAGAATCTCTCCCTTAGAGTTATTGCATGAGTGACTGAGATATATTGGTCACTCTTAGGACAACCTTATGTGAAGGATCAGGGACCTAAACCTTTCAATCTACCTTTGAACCCATGGTCACTCCCATCAGCTCTGTTCGAGCATCCAAGGGTCTATAGTCACTCTCGTAGGCTTATGTGCTAGCGTCCAAGGAGCAACATTCCATGTTGTGTGTCAGTGATCGAGATCCCGAAGGCCTAACCCAAAGCAAACCTTTCACCAATTATTTTGGACCCTTTAAAGAACTCCTTCCGTCGAACCTATGTAAACCAAGACAAAATAGAAGAGAATATGCTTCCAAATGATCTTGAGGTACATCCTATTTATAGGCTTTCCTCTAGGTTCACTTCAGCCTAACTCTGACCCAAGTAGTTACTCATGTGATTAGAGCCAACCCATTGTAATATATATATATATATATATATGAATAAAGTAACTCATAATTCAACCTTTGCTTAACCAAATTGGGTGACATTTAGGTTGATTTAGGTCCTATCAAAAAGAGAAACATAATGGAATCATTATTTTGGTTGTTTGAGTTGTCCAAGGTGGAATTTTACTGCAGTTGTAAAAATTAACACTCCCTCTCAACTAGGGAGAATTCCACCTACCAATCTTTGTCCATCGAACAATATATCATCATGGATCATATTTTTCATTTCGTCATCATGCAATGTACAACACAAATCATCATTGTACATCTCGATCTATCCCTTTCTTATTCATGTTTATCTCTTGATTGTTTGTGCTCGTATCCATGAAGAATCTCAGATCTAGAAGAGGAAAAATATGTTACCAGAGGTGAGCTCAAGCTACCATCCTTTATCCATTACGATGCTATTTGGAATCTTTGTCATCGACTTGATACCTAGAATGTTTTCATTGCAAATCATATCATCAGGGATAACATATTATGGAATCACTTCGGAGAGCAATAACTTCCACCCATACTGAGAAAAAGGATAAATCATCGCATAGGGAAGTAAACACTCAACCCTTGAATTTCATCACAGAAGTTTACCCTCAACATGGATTCATATCAGGTCATCTCAACCCATGTTATTTCTTACTAATATTTCCATCCATGACCTATTCATGTGGTAGAACACCTGCATCATATTTTCCTTGGGTTGTACACCCCCAAGTACACTCTCAACTCATTGGCCAGATGAGGAGCGATATTCCCAACAAACCCAACTTATGGGTATGATGCCAAATGGGGTATACTATACAAAGACCGAGAAAGGGTGAGATAATCCTCTAACTCTATGGGTAACAAATAGGGGTAAACCCTATTGTCCAGAGTTCCCTCAACCCCAAGAGCCCTTCATCTCAATTCCTCACTCTCAGAGCTCAAACAGGGTAGGAGTAGTTATCTTAGTGTCCTCGATGAGTATTGCCCCTCATCAGGAGGGGATGCTCTCTGAAAACAAATAAATTTCTCTTCGGCAATCTCTTTGTGATAATAGATTCAATATTCTTGTCTCAATAGTACTTGTTTACTATTCATACACAACAACAAATCAAATACCATGCCGGATTATATATAATCATATAAATGACAGAAGGATACCATAATCATCCTCCCTCTGAAGGAGGTGCCAACCGTAAGCTCGACCTTGTTTCAAAAACGTAGACTATCTTAATATATGAGAGTATCTTGGTCCAAACTATAACCATGTCATATCTAGATCATGCTCAAACAACTCTCTAAGGAACTTTTGTATCCTTCCTCACAACTAGCCATGCTACTAGCATCATTATCAATCTCGGTCATGCTATGGATTTCTCATCCGAGATATCATGATGGATATGTCATTCTCAAAATTTAATATCTCATGGAGATATTTCAAATCACGCCTAGTGTGATCAAGGGTTCATGTCCCAAGTGTCAAAAAATGCTAAAAAATTGAAGTGCTCAGAATTGGTTCAAACCTAAATGACCGAATAGATCTCGTCTTCCTAATTCTGGTGTCATGAATGGTTCGAAAATGGTATTCGTATGCAAAAGTTATGTCAAAAAGAAAATCATCCAATAACCATTAATTTTTGAAATTTTTTCAAAATAAATTAAAATAGAATATTCCTTAGAATATTCCCAAAATACTGCTTTTGGGCATCCAATGGAAGGGTGCCACGTAGCAAGCCCAGAGGCCGCCACGTGGCCCCAAGTTCGATGATGTTTTGACATACAAAATAGTTATGGAGGCATGGGGAATCGAACCCATGACCTCCCATGAATAGGGACTACAACTTACCAATGGACTACGTCGGCAGAACTCGAAAGGTTTGCGAGCCAAACAATATTTGAATTTAAAAATCAGTTTGGGCGGGGCCCAAAGGGGGCCAACTCCTAAGGGCTAGCCCCCGTTCCACAAGACCATACCCAAAGAACCGTGGGCCCAAACCTTAACTACTAGCAGTCAGTGCTCCAACGGATAGTTGATGTGGTCACATGGCACGACGGAAACTACGGTCAGCTGTCACTTAACCAAACCACTCAGCGCGAAATCCAAAGATGACGCCCAACCTCCGGAATCTAGTCACATGCACAAAGTTAACGGGTGGTTAACTAATCGATCAGTTGGCAGATTTCTTGGCATTGGTGCCAAAATTAGCAGTCCAGCCATCTTGTTGGGCCTAATTGGGTCACTAACTTTAGCTAACTAGAGTCAATTCAGGGACAAAGAGGTAGTGGAGTAAATGAGCCATAACTTTGGCTAGGAAAGGCCTTTTGAGACGATTTTTATTTTTTTATTTTGACTAATCAGACGATTTTGAAGCCATTAAGCCATTGACACAGGTTAGACAACAATCATAGGTAGTTTGCAAGTGTTTTCGCTCCATAGAAGTTCTAGGAGCTACAAGGGCCCAACATTGTGGGATCTGTATAGGGTTGCATGTACCTATTGGATAAGAACCAATAGTCATTCCTGATGGACTTGAGTGTTATGAATCCATCTTTACAGTCCATTTCACCTGTTAAGGCTTCTATTCAGTTGTACAATCGTTTTGATCTTTTAATCAAATCAAGGACATGCGCATTTGGGAGCCTTGGACCGAGCAAATTTAGCCTAGTAGGGGTGAATTTCTTCATCATATGCTATTGCATCTGTGATTGAATTTTCTTTTAGAAAAAATCTATTTTAGTATGTTAAATAGAGAAATGAATTAATTCTACTACACATAAAAGAGTCATAAACAGCTGAAAAACTCATTTGTTTTTAACTACAAGACATGTACATGACTTAAACATGTATGTTTACAGAATTGAATACCTTGCAAATCATTTACAAGTAGTTTCATTTTTAGATCAAGTTGGTATCGTAGCTAAGTTGTTGTTTCTTTGTATGAAAAGCAGTCAAATAAACTATAGACAGAGCCTGAAATGCACCATGAAGCCTTCGAAATGCTCTTGTTATACAATTACAAAGTAGATAAATGCTCTTTCAGTCAATCTCTGGTGTAGTTGTCTTTCGATTGTTTTTGTACAATGATATTTTGACTGTTTTGCAAGTTTTGATGCTTACCAGGCTGAAACTTCAGAGAGGGGAAGGACATTTGACTAGGGAACGAGAGAATCCTCGGTCAAGGTGGGCCAGTGTGCCATTATCTCCACCTTCAGATTCACCCTCAAGAGCTTCAATATAAGCTTCAAGAATGTCTGGAAAGGAAGGAGAAATTCTTGTAGACATGGATCCAAATGAAGAAGAAAGAGTCTTCAGAAAACCTTTCTTAGACTTGACTCAAATGGTGAGAACATTGTACCAGGAAAGAAATGAGAAATTGGTGGAAGAAGGGTCTAAATATCCAAATGAAGGAGAAGGATCTTCAGGAGGTAAGAATGATTATGATCATTCAAAGAAATGACATGGAGGAAATGGTGATCCACCACCCCCATCGTCACCTTCTTCCTCTACATCCTCATCTTCTTCTTCTTCAGTTCATAAGCATAGATCCTCTGAAAAAAGTCCCTTTTTGAAGATTGATGTAAAATTCGAATTACCTATGTTTAGTGGTGAAGTGAATGCAAAAAACCTTGACAACTGGATTAGGCAATTGGAATTTTACTTGAGGATCCAAAATATGCATGATGATGCCACAAAGATTTAGTTGGCTTCATTGAGAATCGATGGAGCAGCATTGGTTTGGTGGGAGGCCAAGACCAAAGAGGAAATCAAGAAATTTGATAAGGTTACCTTAAAATGGATTGAATTTCTTTTAGCCATTAAAAAACAATTTTATCCTCTTGCTCACATGCAGAAGGCCATCATGAATTGGGAAAATTTGAGACAGCTTAATGGTCAAAATATCCAAGACTACACCCAAGAATTCAGGAGGAGAGCTCTCTTATTAGGGGTAGATTTACAGACCCAAGAAACCTTCTTGAAATACATTGGTGGCTTGCATAACTACCTTAGACATACCATCTTGATGTTTAATCCTACTAACCTGGACGAGGTTTGTGTTCAAGCTACCCATTTAGAGGCTAGGGGAAAAAACACATTTGAAGAGGGTAGAAACAAGCCCCAAAAGGGGAAGAACAAAGAGAAAACCTTCAAGGTAAAGGGAAAAAAGAATGCATCTATCGAACGAGAGAGTGATATATTGATCTGTAAACACTATTCTAAAGTAGGCCTCAAATAAATTGAAACTCAACCCAACACTAGTACCTCAAACTGTCATGTACAAGCTCCTAATGAGGAAGAAAGAATTGAACTATTTCATGTGAGCGTAATTTCAAAACATACTAAGGTTGACACACTTTTTGATAGTGGGTTACAAGACAACCTTATATCAGAAGACTTGGTCAAGCAGCTCAAACTTGAGACCATTCCTCATCCAAAGCCATATCCACTTGTATGGATACGCAAAGATTCAAATTTACAAGTCTCAAGAAAGTGTATATTGCGCTTTGCAATTACTGCACATTTTATTGACATAGTTGAACTTGATGTAGTGTCATTTGATATAGCAGGAATTGTTTTGGGAAGTCCTTACCTGTTTGATAGGAAAGCTATATTCTATCGGCATGAAAACAAATATCATCTTTTCAAAGATGGCAAGGAGCTCATTATTAGAGCTCATTGCAAGAAGACAGATGTAGTGATGGTGAATGCAGGACAAGTAAAAAGGTTGGTCAATTCAAGTAAGAATTTTGTTCTTCTTATGATTAAGCCCAAGGTTGATTTGAATCATCAGTCATTTGACAATTGTGATCCCAAACTTAAATCATATTTATATGATTTAGTTGATGCACATCATGAGATGTTTCAGGAAGCAACAAGTTTGCCTCCTAAGAGGGAGGTTCAGCATGAAATCCATTTGCATCCAGATTGTCCTCTTCCAAACATAGGCATGTACCACATGTCTATCATGGATAATGTTTAAATCAAAATGAAAATTAAGGACTTGTTGGATAAGGGTTTCATAAGGCCAAGTACTTTGCCATGTGGGTCACCGATTGTAATGATTCCAAAGAAAGATGGCACTTGGCGTATGTGTGTTGATTTCAGGGCATTGAAGTAGATAAAAATAAAGAATCGTTACCCACTCCCAAGGATAGATGATTTGTTAGACCAACTAAAAGATGCTCAATATTTCACTAAGTTAGACTTGCACAGTGGATATCATCAAGTAAGAATTGAAGAAAGCGACATTTGGAAGACAGACTTTAAAACCAAACAAGGACTCTTTGAGTAGCTTGTGATGTCATTTAGTTTATGCACTGCACCTACAACTTTCATGCAGGTAATGGATGATGTCTTGTGTCCTCTTCTTGATGATTTCGTTATTGTCTCCTTAGTTGACATCTTGATTTTCGACAAGTCAAGAGAAGAACATGTCATGCACGTTAGGAAATTACTTGATGTTTTAAAGGAGAATTATTTACTTCTTAAAATGTCAATGTGTGAATTTGGAAAGACTTATTTGGTTTTTTTGGGACACATAGTAGGAGGAGGCACTTTGAGAATTGATCTAGGAGCCACGAGTGCCCAACATTTTTGGAGTTGTATAGGGTTGCATGTAACCATTGGATGAGAACCAGTAGTCATTCCTGACTGATTTGAGTGTTTTGAATCCATTTTTACAGTCCATTTCACTTATTAAGGCTTGTATTCATCTTCACAATCACTTTGAGCTTTTAATCAAATCAAGGACATGCCCATTTGGGTGCCTTAGACCCAGCAGATGTATCCCAGGAGGGGTGAACTGCTTGATTATATGCTATTGCATCTCTGGTTGAGTTTTCATTCAGAACAAATATGTTTTAGTATGTTAAATAAAGAAATGAATTAATTCTATTACACATAAGAGTCATAAACAGCTAAAAAACTCATTTGTTTTTAACTGCAAGACATGTACATCACTTAAACATGTATGTTTACTGAATTGAATACCTTGCTAAGCATTTACAAGTAGTTTCATATTCAGATCATGGTGGCAACTTTATTTGAGTGAAGTAGCTCAATCATGAATCTATTTAGGTTCTATGCATATAATATATATACATATGGTTGTTCAAAACCATAATCATTAATATTTCAATCAACTGTCAGACGCCATTCGAAGTTCAACAACCTCCAATCAAAATATCAAGGATCTACAAGAACATTTTTCAGTAACTATGCAATATGGGATTTCTTTCCCATATTCTAGACATCAATTCATCATGTAATGATACATCATTTTGGGCTTCAAAATCAATCTCCCTCTTATTTTTATCATCACATCATCATCACCTATCATAAGTACATCATCAGGATATAAAATAAATACTATAATTAATATGAAATCCATATCTTGTAACTCATCATCCTGAATTCATCAGATAATTGTCAAATATAGACATATCTGGATTCTAAGAATAATGCCTTTCTAAGGAATCATAATCATCCTTACATAAATATTTTTTGTGTCATTATATCAAAAAAATCATGTTAGCAACATTTAGAGGCCATATCATGACCATAATCAAAGTCATCATTATCAAAGTATTAATATATCCATCCAGGAGACAGGTAGAGCTCATATAAAGTCTAAATTCAGATATGCAATATAATTGAGAGGATTCATCAAGTCATTCTCATAATCACAACTATCATTCTTTCATGCATTGTGCTAAAAATAAGGAGGCCAATATCTAAATACCCACATAAGTCATCATGCCCACATCGCATCGATATCGTGAAAAATCAATGATTGTCAAATCATATCAATAGACATCAGGTCAAGTCCAAATTACTATTGTAGAGAAATCTATAGTGAAAGAACATATCACTAATCAATTCAAATTTATTGTCAAACATCATGCCAAAACACTCTTCATATATACCAATAATTTCAAATCATGCCAACCTCTTGTAGCACAAACATAATGACATATCTATGTGTAAGTCCTGGTCACCTCTAAACATAAGTTCAATGTTCATGTTCATGTTATGGAAATTATTCAAGATTTTCTTACTATCATCTCTTGATGCTATGTGCAGTACATCTAAGGTAGTGGCGTCTTCCATGTGACGATATGATTTCATGAAAAATACTTCATTATATGACCAAAAATTTAACTCAACAATTTTATAAACCAATTAAGAGTGGTAGAATATGTCATAGACACTATGATTAAGAATTCGAGAAACTTCAGAAAGCTTCAGATGATGGTGAACAGCAATTAAACATCTGGTCTAACCCTTATGTTGAACCTCTCTGGACCAAGACAAAAGAGAAGAGAAGATGTGTCCAAATTACCTTCACGTCTCGTCTATTTATACGATTTTCTAGGGGTTCACATGCGGTTAAGAATGACCCAAGTAGTTACTCATATGATTAGAGTCGACCCATTCCAGAATACATGCATGAATAAAATAATTCATAATTCAACTTCCTCTTAACCAAATTGTGTCATCTATAATTCAATTTTGGTCCTCTCAAGAGGAGGAATCTAATGCAATGATTATCTCGGTCATTTGAGTTGTCCAAGGAGGAATTTTACTACACTTTCCAAAATTAACAAGATATCTTTCTTTCATTAAAGCGAAAGAGATAAGATATGGAAAGCAGAGTTTCTAAAGAAGGTCAAGTTTATAGTTGGATTGAATTTCTAGCAAGAAGTTTGACTATGTTTGACTCCTATCAGTGTTTGGAAAATTCGCACAAATTTCTAGATAATTTATATTGTAAACATTGCTAAATATTGAATTCTCCTTGGTAGAAAAGTTAGTTGGGTTTTCCCCAATGCAACCTTTTGTCTCTTATTGTGTTTTCTTGACTCTTTATGATCCTATTTTTATTGCAATATCGTTGAGATTTTTCGATGTGTAATTACTTAATGATATAAATGACATAAGTAAAATTAAGAATACAAATCATTGAAGAAATTATCATAGTAGAAAAAAAAATTTCTATTATAAGATATTTAAATCATAGATATTACATCTTTGAATAATTGTAATTCGAGAAATTGTGTTTTGATCAAGAGAGGAATGTGATATGGAAAAATATTAGGATTTAAAATAACATGTTAATTAAATTTGAAATGTTAATGAACTATGTAGAAGAAAGGGATTCACAAAGAATTAATGACTACAGTAAACGAATTTATTTTTATATGAACATCAATGGTAATTTTTTTTTACAATGAAAGCTTTTATGTGCGGGTGAAAAATGAAGGAGAAGGATGCCAATAGTTAAGAAAGTGAATGTGAAGATATCGTTGTGATCCTGGATGTAAGAGAAAAGAATAATTGGTATTAGCGCATGTGATGGTGCTTATGGTAGTAATGAAAGATGAAAGTGTTGGAAGCTAAATGATGGTGGATAATTAATGCTAAAAGTCTTTCTAGGTTTTGCGGAATAGACTCAAGATCATATTGTAATAGAAGTCACACATTCAATTTGTAAACAAATATATATAGTCATGTTTGACATTATGTAGGGGTCCTTGAGAATGAATGTATGTCACATCTTCATGAGTGGATTTTTACCATTGAGTGTACATATTTCAATTGTGATGTAAGCGTGATAAGGCGTGTGTACACCTATGTAGTTCATGATAATATACAAATGAACTTGTAAGTGCATATTTATGGTAAGCTTAATCCACTTGGTTTTACGGTATGTAGTCATATTGATTTGTTCTTTGTGTAAGTATAAACCACAATACGATGTCATTCCGTGGCGAGTATACGAGAACATTGAGAGCATGTTGAGGGTAAATAATGAAAATCTAGAGAATTGTTGAGAAAAATCCATGAACTAGAAACATGGTTGAGGATAAGCTAACAAAATTAGAGCATGCTTATAAGTGATCCAAGAGAGACCAAGATGTTGATAGGGGTGATGTAGGGGGAATTAAAGGTAAAAATATAAGTATAACTATAAATATATGATAGCTAAATGGACCATATTTTGCAATAAGATCCTAGTAGACAAGTAATTACAATAACTAGTTACTCATACATATGCATTCTAGTGGATGGTTGTTTTTTTGTATGGTTAAAAGCCCTAGGCTGGACCATATCTAGACTTTGTTGATCAATATTAGGAAATTAGCTGTTAAGGGTGTGTTTTGGAGTAATAAATGTTAGTTTTCTCAGGTGTGATTCTTTCTTAATAAATGAATCTATTAGTTGTTAAGGGCGTGTTTCAGAGTTATAAATGCTAGTTTTCTTAGGTGTGATTCTTTCTTAGTAAATGAATCTATTTACTATTTATAGTCTTCAGGAAGTTGTTAAAACTAATTAAGTTGAAAGATATTATCCAACTAACTGACCTGCCATATTGGTGTATGATTGAGAGATTCACTCCACAAAGTTGACTGTATGAGATAGGTTCTCAACGTTAAGAAATAAATCATAGCATCATTGGATTAAATGAATGTGTTTATGCAATTTTGATTGTTACACTAACAAGTTTTTCACTTTTCAAAAGTAATTCAACATCAATTATTACACCATTATTTTGAAAATCATAGGAGCAGATTACACACAAAAAATAGTTGGTATTATTCAATCACAAATTCCAAATACAAGCTGCATAAATAGTGCTCATGAGATCCAACAAATCCCAAACTAGGAGAATATTGTAGAGAAAATCTCAGGACAAAACTCCAAAAACCAACAACCTAATCTTACCTATTTACTAAACTAACCATTATTCTAATTTCCCCCTTTAATGCAAAGATTACTACAAAAAATTCCAAATTTCAATTCACATTTTACTGGTCTTCCTTGACACTTATCCCCACTCTAAATCTTATCCCTACTGTAAAGTTAACCAGAATTTCACCACCACAATATTCGAGCTTCCATTCAACTCATTTAATTACGCCGTAAGGCGTTCCCCTCTGAAATGAACTTTCCTAAAATCCACCTGTCATACCTATGTGCTGTCAAATTATTGTGTTAGACGATTACAAGATTGTTAATCATTCGATCAAGGGAAGGGAAGGGAAGGTAGTTGAATGGTTGAAACTGTTCACCATATTTGAAACAGTTGCAAGATTTGCCTGTACCCTTTTTGTCTTCTCTGCTCTTTCTTCCCCTGCTACCTGACTGACCTCTGAAACGGGCTCCGTCGAATCTTTGGGGTAAATTTTATCCTCCATGGCTTCTGAATATTTAGCTATTTCCTTT
This sequence comes from Pinus taeda, assembly GCA_000404065.3. Lineage (NCBI taxonomy): Eukaryota > Viridiplantae > Streptophyta > Pinopsida > Pinales > Pinaceae > Pinus > Pinus taeda. The sequence goes on from APFE031642660.1 coordinate 14,164, forward strand.
TGTTCAAATCTTTCAGTTTCAGCCCCTTTACCGCAGTTCCATTCTGGATTACCCTCCGAGATAAAAAAAAAAAAAAAGCGATCTGCCTGAACTGGATCATAGCTTCTGCCAGGGATTTGGGTTTTTGAAGGCTGCTCAATCCGCAGTCTGTGGGAATAAATGGCATCTGCGCTGATTAGCGATCTTTGTGTTTCGAATTTTCACGGATTTTCGCAAGATAAGAAGAAGAGGCAGCAGGGGTTGCGGTCAGGGTTTGCGATGAACTTGCATTGCGCTATGATATTGTGGCCCATTGTCAGGTACTCACCCATCTTCCATTTTTTTTCATCGCCATTAAATCCATCTTAACTGTTAAGTATATTTACCAATTATACTACATCTTTATCGCAGGGAGGGGCAAATGCAGGTCACACCATATACAATAGCGAGGGAAAGAAATTTTCTCCACCTTGTCCCTTCTGGAATAGTGAATGAGAAAGCCCTATGTGTTATTGGGAATGAGAGAAGCAGAACTTGCAGGGTCGTTAATTGGAATGACAAAAAGAGGGATTGGTCCTTGCTATGCAAGCAAGGCAATCTAGAATGGTATTCGGGTAAGTGATTTGAGGCACAGGGATACATTTCTTGAGAAGTTGGATATTCTTTTGCATGATGCCCCATCACGTTTTAAAGGCTTTGAGTATAATAAAGGCATGCTACAGACTGAAGTGGAGCATCACAAGAGATATTCTAAGCAAATAGAACCTTATATTGCTGACACTGTTCATTTGATGAATGATGCATTCTCAAGCGAGAAGAAGATTTTGGTTCAAGGCGGCCAGGCGACCAAAAAATTCAACATTCTCATCTGGGATCAAGGCCCTTGCTGATTATGTGCATAGAAAAGGGTTCAAACTGAGGATATATTCAGATGCCGGGTACGAATTCTAGGAAATTCTCTGGAACTCTCGCACTATTCTCAAAATTTCAAATGAAATCTCTCTACTATTCTCCCATTATTGTTAATGTGGATTTTTCTAAGCTTTTATCTACTCTGCAGGTTTCGTACCTGTTCAGGGAAACAGCCAGGCTCATTGGGATACGAGAAAATAGATGCAGATACATTTGCTGAATGGGTACATTTGCCTCTTCCTATAGTTCCATAGTGGTTTACATTGTAAATTTGAATTTTTTAAATTATTTTACAGACTAATTCTCCTACACCTCATGACAGGGGGTTGATTATCTAAAATATGATAATTGTAATATTGATCGTAGCAAACCAGAACTGTGGTAATTTTCTGTTTCTAATCTTCAATCCAACTCTCTTATATTTGATGGACCATTAACTGTTCCTTTCTAGCCTGGACAACACTCAAATTTTCTGGCTATCTACCATTCTCTTCTCAATTCTTTAATGCTTGCTATGTAATTCTTTGTCTCTGCAGTTATCATCCCCTTTGAAAGGGTGGGTGTTCATGGATTGGAAGTAAAGAATGCATTCAATCCTTTCTGTTAACAAACTTCAAATTTGTTGATTGTTTCCTGATGGTCCATCTCTATTGCTTAAGTGGATTGTGGTTCTTGTTCTCTGAGAAGCTACCGGATCAGTTTTAGGGCTTTGTAAAACTATAACTTTGCCTGATTAATATCATTACTAGACTTTAACTACTGCCTGCAACAGGAAAGAGAATGCGGTTTATTTGGGGATCCATGAATTGGGAAATTGAATCTGTGTGTTAAATTCTAGGTACCCAAGAATGAGGGATGCAGTTCTGAGAACACGACATCCAATATTTTATTCATTGTGTGAATGGTAGGTTTTGATTTCAGTAGATCTTTATGAAATCAGTAATAAGTTCTATATTTCTCAACCATTGATGTCATAATTTTGATATCTTCAGATGCAAACTGTTATTTTTGCAGGGGAAGACATCATCCTGCTACCTGGGGAGACAAAGTTGGAAATAGCTGGAGGACGACACAAGACATTAACAACAGTTGGATTAGGTGATCATAGGCTCTACTGTCACACCCACTTCATGGATTGCTCTAGTTGTAAATAGTCAGAGAACATTGTATGTTGGACTGATTGTTTTTGGCCTGGGGCCAACTGAATGGTTAATCTGGTGCAGCATAGCTTCTCGAGTGGATCTGAATGACAGATGGGCACATTATGCAGGACCAGGTGGATGGAATGGTAGGGCTCCATTCCAATTTCTATGCCAGATATAAAACGAGTTACTATATATCATTTTACTTTTTGATCAATGCTATTCCAAGTGATTCATTGGGCATTCTGTGGATCAGATCTTAACATGTTGGAGGTAGGAAATGGCAAATTAAGTAGAGAAGAATACTGGTCACATTTCAGCCTCTATGTGCTGATGAAGGTACTTACCATATCTTGTTCTTTGTTCTTGTTGATATGATGATGATGATATCGGCCTTGCCCTTAAATATTCTACTCTATTGTACCAAGTTAAATTAAACCTTTTTATACCATTGAATCATGCATAGCTATATGCAGGCACCATTGTTGATAGGGTGTGATGTGAGATCTATGAGTTCTGGGATTGTGGAGATCCTCAGCAATGTAGAGGTGATTGCAGTCAATCAAGGTGAGAGAACTTTTGGAATTTGTGATCAACCATTAACTACAATTATAATATATATGCTTCTTTCAAGGTGTAGTCCAAGTAGTTAACACATTATTTTTACTAGGCTGACACCTCATGCTTTTTTGTTATCGTTATCATGTGCAGATCCATTGGGAGTACCATGCAAGAAATTCTACAGTAATGACAATCTGGAGGTATTCATGGCAAAGATGAGCGATAGTTCCCTATAATTTAATATCTTTCCTTTCCCGACCATCTATTTATGTTAATGTATCTCGATTGTTTTGTAATGTAATGTGTATCTTACTCTTAATGTCTGTTTGCTTATAGGTATGGGCAGGTCCTTTATCCAACAATCGTATGGTGCTAATCCTATTGAATAGAAGAGAGTCAAGAGCTTCAATTACAACCAAATGGGAAGATATTGTCCTCGAATCTTCCCATGAAGTCCAAATTAGAAATTTGTGGAAGGTATATTTTACAGGCTAGAATAAATATACCAGAAGGTTTGAACTTCTGCATTAAATGCATTCTAATTCTGAAGTGTATCCTTGTTCTGCAGGAATGTAGTCATTTCTTGGAGTGTATATGTGACTAGAGTTGCTATTAGGATAAGCTCTGCAGAAAGACTTTCAACATTACTAATAGCATTATTGGTAATTTGCAGCACAAGTCTCTAGCGAGAACATTTAAGGGTAGCTTAACATCATCAGTCAATCCACATGCATGTAAGATGTATATTTTGACAAGTGCTTCCAATTAGATACATAAAATGATGTTGGTTCAACTGTTTGCTGGCTCATCTATTTCAACCCACATAAAAGGATGCTGACTCAACTGTTTCAAGCCCAACTTGAGCAGATTATTATTTGTAGCAATTTCACATTATAGTAGCACCAAAAGAGTTTAGGTAATTCCGTATAAGATTCTTTTTCTATCAACAAAGGATCCATTTCATTTCATCATATGATCTAAGGTTCAAAATTTATGAACCTCATTAAGGAATGTAAAAGCAGGTTCAAAATTTATGAACCTCATTAAGGAATGTAAAAGCTTTGTGTCATTTCTCATAATATTTCTTATTATTGATTAATTAATAATTCATTACCTTCATTTAAATACCTTGAATACCTTCGTTTCATTTAGTGATCACTCTTGATTTCCTTGCACATACTTGAATACCCTCATTTTACATGGTGGTCACCCTTGATTTACTTGCACATCTAACTTAAAAGAGTCGCTAATATTAACTATTACAATAAAATAAAGAGAGTCACTAATATTAACTATTACAATAAAATAAATGTTTGTATTGATTTAAAACAAAATATTGATTAAAATTAATCTCATTCCATCATTGTAATTGTTTTTTCCCATATAAGTTTCATTATAGGTATAATTCATAATGATCACATCAAGGCAAGTTCCTTTTCATAGGATTATCATTGTTTTTTCTAATGACTTTGCTTATTATTTTTTCTTTTTGAAAATTTTTGTTTATTATCTTTTCTTTTTGAAAATTGTTAGTGTTTTTTAATGACTTTGTTTACTATTTTTTCTTTTTATTGAAAATTAGTCATAATGGTTTTTAAAGTGTTTGTTGTATATAATATATAATAATATATATATATATATAATTATATATAATTATTATATATATATTATATATTTCTTTATATATTTCACTTATATTTATCATTACCATTTAGTTTTACTTAAAACTAATAAATTAAAATATATTAAAAAAACTAAACTAAACTAAGGAAGACAAGGCAGGGATCCAATACCTTTTAATAGGGGTTGGATCTTTGCTTTTTTAGTTTAGTTTAGTTTTTTTAATACATTTTATTATTATTATTTAGTTTTATGGTTTAAAACAATTAAATTTGACCATATTATTCAATTTTAGTTATTTCTATGACTTTTTTTATTTAAATATTAATATTAATAATAATAAAACTAATTTAATTCATGATTTCTATTTATTTTATTTTATTTTTAAATTTGTCTTTTTTCTTAATGTTATTTATTTTATTCACTTATTAGTTTAACCATATTATTATTTCATTTTAGTTATTTTTATATGGACTTTTATTATTATTAAAATATTAATAATTATAATAATAACCATTAATTTAATTCATTATTTATTAACTATTTGTCATTAGTATTTTATATGGACTTTATATTATAAAATTAATATTATAATAATAGACTAATTTAATTCATTATTTATAACTATTTGTCAACTGTTAATTAAAAAAAATATTTATCACTAATAATAATTCTTAGTCAAAATTGGCTATTATATTATAATAGCTAGAAAACATCTCTCTACATCCGGTTAATTTGATCCCAGGTTCTTCATCTTGTCCTAAAGATGAGTTACATTTGATGGTTCAAAAAGCATTGACAATTTTTTTTCTCTTATGTGATTTTCACTAAAAGACTTCTTAGCATACAAGAAAAGATGTTGTAAGACAAATATAAAGATATAAAGATATTGATTTGGTCAAATAAAATTAAATTAAAAGATAAAATTAATAATTTACTATTGGTATCTTCCATGGGGTGAATTCTTCCAACTCAGTTTTCATTTGCATGTTTGATGATATAGTATGTAATGTGCTTCTAGACTATTGGACAGATGTTGATGTTTTTATTTTGTGACTTTGAAAATTTTGTTGATATTTAAATTTTGGACTCGATACTTAATGAACACATAGTTAATAGCCCTGGTTCTCAACTCGGCAAACCACTCGCACATAATGTGTGGATCAATGTAATATTTTTCTGATTAATGAAAAGCAGCACCAAATAACTTAAAAAAAATATGGTTAATAGACCTGGTTCTCCACTGGGCAAACCACTTGTAGATGATGTGTAAATCAATGTAATATTTTTCTGATTAATGAAAGGCGGCACCAAATAACTTAATAAAAAATAAAAGTTTTTTTAGCTCCAAAGTTCTAAGTACTTGTGTTCTTTGCCATGGATCAATGTAATATTTTTCTGATTAATGAAAGGCGGCACCAAATAACTTAATAAAAAATAAAAGTTTTTTTAGCTCCAAAGTTTTAACTACTTGTGTTCTTTGCCATGATATCACTGGAAAATATTGATCATGAAATAAAAAATACCAACTTTAATACATTTTAAATTTGACCTTAATATGTTTCGGACATTTAATAATATATATAATATCTTTGTAATGGGTCGTAATCATACCATTTCTCTAGTGGTCCTTACCATCTATGTAGCGTTCTTAGTGGGGTACAAAGTCAGAGCACATGCACCTTTGCGAAGAGGGAAATAAGTTACGAGTAGTTGAGTCTATTAATTGTACATATGGTTTTTTTTTAATTTGTATATGTACCAAAATTCAGGATGCAAAATTGAAACACAGGGAATTGAAAGTTGA